>JAMLFT010000093.1:0-60178 GCA_026544285.1 Pachyrhizus erosus | reverse complement strand
ATATATATGATAATATTATCTCATATATACTTTTTATTTTTTAAAATGTTAGTTAAATTTAAAAATATCTATATACCTTATAAATTATAATGCATGCATGGAAAACATATATATATTCATTGACTATTTTCTTTACGTATATACATAATGCCTCATAATTTTGATACTCAAATATTATTTTCTATTCGTCATACATTGAGTAGCTTATTAAAAAAACATTAATAATCCACTTGATGAATTAATTCTTTTTAATAATAATAATAATAATAGATGATAAATATAATAATTAAAAACTTAAATATCAATTTAATCTTTAAAAAATAATAATTTTTTATTTTGGTCCTTTAATTTTAATTTTATTTTAGGTTATGTTATCAAGTAATTTTTTATTTTAGTCCCTATTATTATTTAAATAATGTTGCAACACCAATTTTAACAATTTAGTAATTTATTATATCATGAAAGAGTCTAATAGGATAGTCATGTGTATTTTATTGTTAGACTGTGTTTTTAATTTTTTGATTAATCACTTTAATATCATTAACTGTTTTGAACAAATAAAGATTTAAAAACACAACTTATTAAAAAAAATTACATATGATTATCTTATTAAATTCTTTGATGATATAATAAATCATTACAGTATCAAAATCGTTGTTACAATATTATTTAATATTATTATTTAACAGTAAAAATTAAAATAAAAAATAATAACTTTTAAAAGATTAAAATAAAAATAATCTTAAAAATCAAAACTAAAAAGATATTATTTTTTAAATATAAAATTGATATTTAAGTCATAATTAAATAATATTTAGTAATGTATATGCTTTGTTAAAAACAATCAATAATTAGAATGCAAATGAAGGATGATTTTACATCATTATTGTCATAGTTCATTAGAAAAATGTCTAAAACATTATGATTGATTTTGTTGTTATAGTCTTTTCCTAGCATATATTATATAGAATAATAAAAAGGTTTAATTATTTTTTTATTATTTATTTATTTTGGTATAAATAAGTTTTTGATCTTTATAAAATATGATATTTTTATTTTAGTCTGTTAAAAACATTTTTGTTTTAGTTCATACTTTCAAGTAACAATGTTTACTGATAATATAACAAAAACGTTAATAATTGACTAACTTATCACATCATTAAGGAGTTTCACAAGATAATTATAGATTTTTTTTAAACTATATTTTTAAAAACCCTATATATTCAAAACAATTGATGACATCAAACTAGTCAAAAAAAAAGAAAAATGTATCTTAAATTTGATGATCACCTTCGAAAACTAAATAAAGATATACCTTGAGCTAGGAATTTTTATTTTTGAATTTTCATCTATTATTTTAGTCATTGTTTTTAATTTTTGTTTTTGTTTAATTTATTCTCCTTCTCAATCCCCTTTTTTTTATTGATATTTTAATTTGATAAAAGAAAACCTTTACTATTCTTTGTGAATTTAACCTTACTCTCCACTTTTTTTAGATGTTATAAGCTTTAAAGTTTGCTAGTTGCCTTAGAGCTTATAAAAAAAATCACTCTATATAAAGTATCAAGATCTTGATAAAGCTTTCACTCTACATAAAATATAAAGATTTTGATAAATATTTGGAGCTTAAGTTTGGATTGATACATCTCTTGCCTAAATTTCACGGTCAATTAAATGGAGACCTACACAAGCACTTGAACGAGTTCCATATGGTGTGTTCAAGCCTTAAACTACATGGAATTAGTAGTGAGGAAATCAAATTATGAGTCTTTCTTTCTTTCTAGTTGATTGGGTAAATAATTGGTTATTCTACCTACCATCGATAAGCATTTAAACATGAGAAGATACCTTGAAATTGTTTATTGAGACATACTTTTCCATTTCCATAACTACTAACAAAAAAAAAAAGTGTTCCATCAAGTAGAAAAACTTAGAAATGGTAGAGGTGTCAATTTTGGCAAGCTTGACCAATTTAAGTGAACTTATTTTTAATTTTAAAACAATTATTTTCTACAATAATTTTATGAAGACATGCTACATATGGAAAAGAGAATTTGGATTTGTTTGAACAAAATACATGGAAAATGTCAAGACTAAAAATCTCATATTTTGATGATAACAAAAGTTATTAAACTTTGATGAACCAACAAGGTTATTTGAGGTATGAAAATTGAACTTTAATATAATAAGAAAATAGGTACAAAAGTTCTATATTAGACATGCTGAAAATATGTTTTTGAACATAATGTCTAATGCACTATTAAAATTTATCTTCAATGCTTTTCAAAACTCAACTTCCAACTTATTATTATAAAATATTGTATAAATGTTTTTATATAAAACTTACATCCAATGTTATTACTCATAACTTAAGAGTTCTATTATCCAAACTTGAACACATGCTAAAGTTCTTTGTTAAGACAAAGATGAATTAGACTTATAAAACCTGTGTTTTGATGTTGCAAATAATAAATAAGTATTATCATTTGAGATAAAAGAACAATTTATTTGATGGTCTATCAAACAAATCATATGCCCATTGTCTGAAGTATTATCTTGATACATCATTTGTTATTTATAACATTTGCCCTTTATTTCGAACAATCTAAATATTTATAATCATCTACAGTTATTACATAAGAATGTTCTCTATGTTTTGTAGAGAATGCCTCAAAGTATAAGGAATATATCCCAAAGGCATAGTCTCCTTGTTGTCTTAAAAGTTGTGCCTTACTATAGTCAGAAAATGCATATTACAATATCCAAATTTGACTATTGATATATGATAGAACTACACAAAGGGGTAAGAAAATTGCTCTATTAGCAATTTAGGTGACTAATTGGTGAAGCACAATTAATATAACCTTTAATGTTGATTCAGACCTTTCATCAATAGATGAAGTTAAAAGACTGTTGTGAGATAATAAATAGTTAAAGATGTTGCCTATAAATAGAAGAAGACACACTTTGTGAAAATATACAAGAGAATTATTGTTACATTGCTCTAAAGCATCAAAAGACAAAAATTCTCCTAGTCTTCTATCCTATATATTCTTTAAAAAAGGTTATCACGCACTTAACATATATGAGAGTTAGATTCTTAATCAGTGTTTATATTTTTCTGAATATAGACATTGTAGAATCACCTAAGCCCTATTTCTTGATACTTTAAAAGGTTAAGTCATAAGTGACATAAGAAAAAATACTTGGTTGTAATAGCTTGTAAAGGCTATGAAAATACTACTTGTTGTAAAAGCAAGGAGTAGTTTTGTGAAAAATAAAATACTTGTACTTGTTAGTATAGTAAAACTTGGTGGTTTGTAAAGAACTGAACATAATCTAAGTTGTAGAGATAAATCAATATAAAAATATTTTGTGTATTTCTTTTATATCTTGTTTTCTCTAACTAAGTAAAGTGTTGTTCTTAAAGTGTTTTACAAACCATATATTTTGTTTTACATATTTATTTTTGGATAAACGACATAGTTTTTTTTCTCAACAAAGTGTTTATAAAAAAGTTTTCAAAACACAATTCGACCCCTCTTTTTGTATTTTTTGTTTGTCTTACACTCTTTATTCAATATGTTCATTTTGTTAAGGTTTCATGCTTTAAAATTCTACCCTTGTATAACCTTATTTGTTATTCCTTTACTTTGAAAATTCTTTAACATCTAATGCAAAATAGGATATTGAGTATAAGTACAACCTCTTAGAAAAAGCAAAACACATGTCGAGGCATAATACTAGTAGAGTGAAAAAAAATGAATGATAGAAAAAATAAGTCTACTTATTAGAAGTTGGTAAAGCCTTTTTGTAAAGAAAGAAAAAGTATTTTCTCTCTCCTCCTCAAAAAATGACACTGTAGAGAAGTAACATGAAATACCTCTCATTGCATTTAATGAAGATTTAGAATAGGAAGAATGTGAACCTTACATACCCACAACACTCATTTATTATAAAAAAGAAGAGTAGAAAAATAAGAATAATGGTTATGGATAACAACTTATTGATCTTTCTTTTTTGCTTTGAACCTTGATATTCACTGAACAATAATTCCTAAAGTTTTAAACAGTTTTATCCTTTGTATTGCAAAGTTACCTTGTACCTGTACTTAACTTATACATCCTCACTTTGTGAGTAAATTACTCGTAATCTTTTCAAACTTTATTATTTGCAAAAGTTTATAAACTGAAGAATACTTGAGTCTACAATCTTGCATAAAAGATTATAGTTGGTGTAGTTAAAAGTGACATAAAAGATACTTATTTGTAACTAGTGTGCTTAGTGAAACCCTTCATATTAAAGGAGAACTATACTTAACTCAATTTGATTAAATTAGTATAAAAAACTTATGTTCTTTTTGCTTATGTTTCTTTCCTCACATTTTATTGAATGATAGTTTTAACTTGTTTAAAAATGGTGATTTACAAAAAGGTTCTAAAAATGAACATAGATGTTATTCAATCTTTTTTCTAATGTGTTTCTTGTTATTTTAAAATTCAACTAGTGGAGGTGTTATAAAACCTTTTGGGATGTAAAGGACTTAACTTCTACAATGGCTATAAATACACAATCATCAAAACACACCTTTTAGAAGGATGAACGAGGTAAATGAGAAAAATGCTACATAATTACAAAAGAAATGAAAATAAAATTAATATTAATTTAATTCTTATAAAATAATTTAATTATTATTTTATTAAAATTAGTTTTTCTCAAAGCACGTTGTTAGAGATAACCACTTTGAATTTTGTTTTTGCTTGGCTATTGTAAAATCTTGTGTTTTAGAAAATGTTTGACATTTTGAATCATGGCTTCTTGATAATCCCTAGCTTTTCAAATTTTAGAAAAGAGTTTGTGAGTGAAAACCATTTTGGATATGATTTGTATTTGATCATTGTGAGAATTATATAACTTTAATTTTTTTTTTTTGTATTTTAGAATACATTGGAGCAAAGGACACCCTCGTCAAGCAAAAATATATTTTTTATAATTTTTTATTTGAAAAATTAAAAAAAAAACTCTTATGATAAATAAAAGATATTAAAATTGTAAATTATAAAGTTTAAAGGTAGTATATCTAACGATAAATTATACTTCTAATTTTTTATTTTAATTTTATCCCTTACTTATTAAAAATTTTAATTTAGTCATTTATAATCTTAAAATAAGTCAAAATGACTATTCTATTAATTTAAAATCATCATTAATAATCTTAACATAATAGCGGTTAGAAATTTTCATTAAACAATAACTTATTTTCTAGATTATTTTTGCATACATTATTAAGATAATGGTAAAATATTAAAAAATTAAAAAAAAAATCCTCTTTCTATAACCATTTTTAAACATTTTTCAAAATTTGTATAACTAACTAGATAAATCTTAACTAATTCTAAAAAATCACAATACCACAAAATCATAATTTCCAAAAGTCACGATTCCCACATATAAAAAAAGCCCCCTTCCAAAATATGCCCTTAATGAATCTTCTCTTACATTATTTTATTATGAAATTCTAACATATACAGTAACATGCAAAAATAAAATAAATTTGTTGATGGATATCCCAGTATCTTCAGTAAAAGAAATTCACCAATCCTAGGCGAGCACCCATCATAAATAAAACCTCTATCTTATTAGCATTAGGTTGTGAACAAATTATATAGGAACCAACTTAGATAATAAAACAAGAATTTGAGTCACGGGAGTAAGTTGTTGAACTGCTGAAAGGGGATTTCCTCGTTGCCTCCCACGTTATATTCTATACAAGATTTGGAACTATTCTGTCAAACTTTTTATTATTTATTCCCATACGAAGATGTGAACAAGTTTAATTTTTAGTGGGTCCAATTTATAAATGAGTATTCGAGGAAGGGAAAGGGTCACTTTATTATTACATTGCACTCAGTTTGCACCCAATCAGTGCTTTTCACACATAATTTAAATTTTTGTATTCTTTTGATAAAAGATGGAGTGGAGTGGAGTGGAGTGGAGTGGAGTGGAGTGGAGTGGAAAGATCAAAAGAGAATCTCCCTTCTTTTCATTGCTTTTGTATCTCCGAAAGATTATATCGTTGTTTCTTTTACACGTAAAATTATCTTTTCCTCTTGTTAATCATTCAAAGGGTGACCTCTAGCCCTTGTTTGAGAGCAACTAGGGTTTCTCTAGCCAATTCTATAGGGTTAATTTGTTTCGTATGGTTTTGGAATTGGAACAAAACCTTAATTTCATGTTCTACCACTTTCTTTTATCTCATCCATGTATGATTCTTTTTTGTGATAAAGAAGACTGTGACCTAAAGGGTTGTGTGTAAAAAATTTTGGAGCACAAAGCAAAATTTTCAAGTAGATTTAATGAAATATTAATCATTAATTTTCTATATTTTTTGAGATATAAAATCATTTATTAATGTTTAATAATTTATTAGTTCTAATATTTTATTTTAAATAAAAGAGAAACGTTAAGATAAAAGAATGTGATAACTAAAACAATTTGAAATAGAAATATTAAATTTTATAATACATATATATAAAGAAAGTAAAATAATTATTTTTATACTCAATTAACAATTATTCTCTTCAATTAATTTTATATAATATTTAAAGTTTTAAGAAATGTAATTAATATATTTATTTTTATAAAAAAAATATCATATAACTTCTTAATATATTATTTATCTCTTTAATTAATTTATTTATTAATTTTTCTTTTTATTTATTATCCAATAGCAACTACTCACATTAAGGTATTTCATAAAAAAAAATTTAATAATTTCATTGATTTTGTAAAATATAACTAATTTCAAACATTTTTTTTCAAATAAAACATTATATAAAGTGAAACAAAAAAAGCATAATTATTATTCATCTATTTATCTACATAGACAATTGTTACTTTTGATTGATTGACTTTCAAAATTAATCATACAATCAATTAATAAACATGTAACTCAAACTTGACTCAATTACCTTTTTAACTTTTTAAATTAGATAATCTATTTTTTTTAGTCTTTCGATTTAAATAAAAATTTATAACTTTTAGTTTTTAAATTAAAAAAATACTTTTTAATCCCTCCATCAGAATTTGAAGGATTATAAAAAATACATTTTTTATTTAAAAAGAGAAACTATAAAAATATTTTTTAAATTTAAAAAACTAAAAATATAACTTTTTATTTAAAAGATTAAACAAAACATACTTCTAATTTAACACACTAAAAATATAATTATGCCCTCAAACTTTTATTGGTAATATGTGAATCAAACATATGGCTCAGACTTTTCTGCAGTTTTTTTTTAAGGAGTTTTTTGTAGTTATTAATTCATATATATATATATATATATAATTCACAGCATCGGTCCTCAACGGATATATACATTGATATCAAACAATACGTCCAAGACAAAGAGCCTTCATTCCCTGAAATACATCATATTCATAAACTACTCTTCACCCTAGTTAGTTGTTAGTCCATGGTAAATATTTTATTTTTCTTTTTTTAAAAAAAAAATTTATATTTGGTCTTTAATAAAAATAATAATAATTAATTTCTGAAGAAAAATATTTTATATTTTCCTCTACAGTATATGAGTTTTATTAAGTGATTTTTAAAATATATTTTTTATCCTTAAACATTTTAATCAAAATCGTTGGTTCTATGACATGGTAACGTGCCAAATTAATTGAATTAATATAACAGTCAAGATAAAATATAAAAAAAATCAACAACTAAAAATCAATAAAAAAATTATTAAAAACTGAACACAAAATTTAAAATTTTTCAAAAGTTAAAAATATTTTTAAGTCGATAATTTACATTAAACAACATACAGTAGAATTGCTAGTGGATACACAAATATGCTTATTATAAAGTGTAAAATAGACATGTAGTATTTGAACTTTTGAATATTTTTTTTCTCTGTGTATGAACTTTTAAGTATTTATCTTGTCTTTATTATTAATGACTTAAATAATAATAAATCCGGTGTAAACTGAAAATGATTTGTCTATACTTACTAATAATAAAGGGAATATTTATTTTTTGTGTACATATTTTTATATTGTTTTATTCTTTAACTATTTTTAAAAACTATTTATGAATCAAATAGTTATTTTTTATAATAATTCCTCAAACATAACACTTATCTATATTTTTTAATCATCTTTTTATTTTAATTAAAAATTTAAAATTTAAAATAGTGACAGTTAAGGCACAAAGTGTCTTGTTTTGGTTTTCAACTAGTTAATGATAATGATAACCTACCACCAACATTGTTGTTATGTCTAAAACTGAATTTGATATTTTAAATAAAGTTTTAAATTTAAAATTTATAAATAAAAAATATAATTGAAAAAAATATTATATCAGTCAAATTCTTTTACAATCATTCCGCATTAATGTGTTGATAACCTTAAAAAATGATAATAATAAGTTGATAAGCAAATATTGACAATTTATGGATAAGAATTGTGTTTAATGGTATATAGTATAAGCATTATTATATTACGGTTTGGGATTTAATTTTCTTTTTAGTGTATTCTTTTTTTTTTTTCATTTGTTTCAATCACGTTGTTATATTTTGAGTTATCTTAATTAATTATTTATTTAAAATTAAAAAAATTATTTTTTATTAGATCTTCGATATAGTGAGTCAAGCATACTGAACTTAGTTAAGGGAATAGTGTTCTTCCAATTGCTAACTCTTTTGTTTACAAAATTTGAACCAATTAGGTTCTATTGGGCTATTTGAAAGTTTCCAATATTTGTTTTCAAACTTAAATTTGACCACAAAGCCTATTTAAATAAAAGAGGCTAAAATAATTTTTAAATCAATTTAAATACAATATTAATTCACTTTTGCAAACCGATGAAAAAAAGTTTTCTAATTTCAATTTTAAACCTCTAGAAATTAATTTTTCCTTTTTGATATTTTTCCAACTTTCTTAGTCCTTTTGAAGCTCATTCATGATAAAGAGCTCATGTCAAAGAGAGGTTTGGCTATATCATCCTTTTATATGGATTATTCGACCATAAAAAGCACACCCAAGCAAAACAACCAAAGCTTAGTGTCGCAATACCACAAACCACTTAGAATACAACATTGTATTGTTGTTGTCACATGACTCCTCTTCATTGTTACTCTACACACACTCAAAGGATTTCTGATGAACCAACTTTCCAATTAAGGAAGTGAGGAACGAGTTCGATCGCATTTATTGGAGCCTCGAGCTCTACATCCAGACCCTTTTTCTTATTTATCAAAATAGAAGTTGATTTTGATTTGTAAGTTAAAAATATGAGTTTTAGATCATTTCATTAGATTTTGAATGACGAAAATAATACTTCTATTTGATATATATAACTCAATATAGGACTTAATCTTTGCATAAGCTAAACATACAAAAATAAGTCCACTAGCATCTTTTATCTTCAAAAGCACTCCGTTTATTTTTCTACCTTCTTTTATTTGGGTAAATTATAAATTTGGTTTTCTTCGATTTATTATCTATAATTTTAGTATTCTATTTTTTTACAATTTTAGTCTTCAAATTTTAAAAAATATATAATTTTATTATGATCCTTAATTTTGCACATGCTTATTTTTTATTTTTAAAATTTAATTAATTAAGTTATTTTTTAATTGATAAATTTTAATTTCCACCTCATTACTAACACAATATTAGTCATCTATTAATTTAAATTATCAACATAATAAAAATTAAAAATTGGACAAAAATTATGGATTTTCTAGAATTTGAAGACTAAAATTTTAAAAATTATGGATTTTCTAAAATTAAAAGAACCAAAATTGCATATTCAAAATTAAAAGGAGACCAAAATTATAATTTAGTCATTTTTTTTATTTAAACTAAGCAAAATTAAATGTTCAAATATTTAATATGAAAGAATGTTTTAGTTAGATCTCATTACAATTCATAACCTTATTCTCGAATTTCCTCCTGTGGAGCATTCTAATTTGTTTTCTGATGTTTTCTTTTATATCACTCACCTTTGTTATTAAGTCTTTTGATTTGCAATAATCACAATTGTTTTTGTAGATTACCAATTACATTGGGGAAAAGATCTCAAATTAACATGAGGATGAAATAAAAACAACTTTAAAAGTAAGTATTATTTTAAAAAAATTATGGATTCATGTACCACACCTATAGAGGAATCTACCTAGTAATTTTGTTTGTTGTCACAAGATTATCAATGGTAGGCTTCTTAAATCTAACAAGTCATGAAAATAAGTGGAGTTGAAATACAAAATCCAAGAAAATCAAAAGTAAAAACATGTATGTTAGTGGCCTATTTCAATTTGAAATACACAAATACCTTATTAGAGTAAATATCATTGTTAATAGTAATATAGATAATAAGCTTCCAACTAATCTTTCCTTATTTCATACATGTTAACATAGAAATAAACTTTTATAATCATACCCTCCAAACACAGAAGTCAACCATGTTGTTAGTCACACTTGGAAAGCCTCTTTGCTCTTTACCAGTCAAGATTGAAGGGTTGTATACCTTTTTACCTCAAAAGCTAATCATGTTGCTTAGGAAGTCTCTTAACTCTTTAGCGCTCAAGGTTGGATAACTATATACCCTTTTATCTTAAAAATTGACCATATCACCAATCACACTTGGAGGGATATGTACCCTCTTATCTTAGATGTTAACACACCATTATCAAGCTCTCAATTAAGGTTAGTTACCAAGCAAGCACATGACTTGTCCTTGGTCCTTACTTAGTCTTGGTCGTCCACCAACCTTATGTGCATGATGTGAGGTATTCCTTAACAACAAATTTTTGAAAACTTGCCACCTTGCCAATTACTTGATCTAGTACCTCAAAGAACCCATTAAACAACCTCAATATATGATATTAGGAAACCACTTTTAGAAATTTTGAGATAAGCCTAGTTGAGAGCATGCACTCTTATATCCCTTGTACAATAAACTCTAAGGTCAATTTCCACACTCAAATGCTCTTGATAGGTAGTCTTAAAGGAAACTTGTACTAAAATAATAGTAATGTTTTAAAAGTCATATTCAGGATGATTTTTGAAATTTCACTACCTCGCCAATTTCCTTATTCACTACCTTGAAGAACCCATAAGACAATCTCAATATGTCATATTAAGAAACCACCTCTAGAAATTTTGAGATACCTAGTTGCGAGCATGCACTCTTATATCCTTTGTACAACACAACCTAAGGTTAGCTTACACATTCAAATGTTTTGGATAAATGGCCTTTAAGAAAACTTATACCAAAAAAAATAATGTTTTAAAACTTATATTTAGGATGATTTTTAATTAATTAACAATATAAAAATTTAATGTATTAGAATTATACTTATATTTTAATTTGTAAACATGGAAACAAGTTGTCAAATAATAAGATAAGTAAAAAATTTGTTACTATATTTTTCATGTTAAAGATTAAAATGAAATATTTTTGCTAAAGTTAGACACATGTTAAATCCCAACACTATATTAGTATGCATAAAATTGAGTTCGGGTATCTTAAACAAGTTCTCGAGTTCGATTTTTCTAAATGAACAAAGGTAATTGAAAAGAAAGTCCAACTAAAGATGTTCAATCAAATTTTTTGACAAAAAATTAGTCATCAATAAAACTAATTAATACTTCATATCTATAACATGACAATCCAAAAATATTAAAATAAATGACATTTATAATTATACAATGAGAATTTACTGAATTTTTTAGATATATTAACAAATTTATATTTTAAAGTAAAAAAACCATTTGCACATATAAGGAAGCATAAATTTAAAGACAATCAATTATGAAGTTTTCAATTTGGGTTTTAATTTTGACTAGATAGGTTTTTTTAATTACTTGTAAGTTATTATATCAATTAAATAATTAACTATTAGATTGAAATTTGTTTTGCACTTCAAGAATACTCTTTAGCCAATTATTAAAACTGTTTTTTTCAAGATAGAGAAATTATTGAAATAGATATAACTTATTATAATAAAATATTTCTCATACATACAATTAAAAATCATATATATTCATTGTGGTTAAAATATTATAGTTGTCTAGTAATTATACTAAAATTTGTTAATAATTTATTGGTAAAGTTGAGTTTGAGTATCTCAAAAAAGGTATTCAATTTGAGATTTTAGATAAAAAAAAATATATGATTAGGAAGAGAATCCAACTAAAGGTGATTAAGTTTTTCAATGAAGATTTATCATTATTAAAATTAATTGATACTTCACATTTATAATATGGCAGTCCAAAAATAATAAAGTAAATGACATTTGTAATTTTAGAAAGAGAGTTCATTGAATTTTTTTAAAATATACATCAAAGGAATCTAGTTTTGTTGTAAACCCACTAATATATGTCTTCAATTTTTACGAATAAAAATAGATTATCTATGCAATCCTAATACTTAATTCTACACAAAATCCTTTCACTCTCAAGTATATTCATACTTTGCAAGATGCAACTCATAATGTTCTTCTAAATAGTGGTTTATTTTACTACATTATAATAACGTTCTAGTCCCTATAAAATAAGGGATTTTTATTTTAGTCCTTTAATTATTTTTTTGTTTTAATATTTTAAAGATTTAAAATTTTTAGTTTTAATTCATATTGTATAAGGAGTTGTAAGTCCATTAACTTGGAATGCTGTTAAAGAGTTTAATAAAGTAATTACGTGCTATTTTTTATAAATCATATTTTTAAATTTTTATATATTTAAAATAGTGATAATATTAAATTAGTTGATAAAAGATTAATTAATAAACATAGTTTACAAAAAAATTATACATGATTGTTATATAAAACTTTGATTGACGTGACTGTTATTTTATCAGTTAATATTGTTACTTGATAAAAGATAATAAAATATAAGAATTTAAATCTTTAAATAACTGACAAAAAAAAACTTTGAAAGACTAAAATCAAATCCCCTATTTGATAGAGGCAAAAAATTTATTTAAATTTATTTTACTAATAATAACTTAGTATATATTTGAATTTCAACTAACAAAACTTAAAAATGTTTTTACTCTCAAAACAATAAATTCTCCATTATTTATTTTGATTATTGACATTCAGAATTTTACCTTAGAATTCATAAAAATAATTTCCCAATTTTATCAAAACACAACTTGAATAAAGGGTATATTTTATTTTCAACTAAACACAATATCACATAAGCAATATACAAATTATAATGTGTTTAGGTTCCAACATAGTGAGCAGTTTGCATAGTTTATATCAAGTTTTAGGTTCAAATTTCATATATCTAAATTTATTTAGAAAGTCAAATTTACTAGTTAATGTTATAAAAAATTAAAAACAAAATAAAAGGAAAAGGTTGAATAAAAATATTTATTATATTAAAACTTAAAACGTGGTTTCACTTTTTATATTCTTAAAAATAAAAAAGAAAATATTATATACTATAATTAATATACTTAAAACACTTTATATTATGATTGACATGTCATTTTAATTAATATTAAAAAAATTAACTAACTAAAAAACTTACTTATCCTTTGTCATGTTTAGTAAATAATTTTTTTGTACTAACTTGTAGTGTTTTTTTAGAGTTACTTCAAATAACATTTTGTGAAACGATAGTTTCTAATTTTTATATTTAGTTCATTTTTGTCTATAAGATATTTATTCATTTTTTACTTTTTTTTAAATAGGTAGATTTTATTATATATATTTTTGCTATACTTCTTCCCTTCATAATATAGAATTTTATTATTATTTTTTACATAAGATAAATTTTTCTTATTTTTACTCTTTTATTACACAAGATATTAATAATGATAGATTGTAAGTTTATTTTATTTTATTTTCTTTTTCTTTTTATTTTTTAACAAGGTATTGATATTGATAAATGATATATTTATTTTACTTTTTATTAATTTTTTGAATTTTTATATTATATTTTTATTTTAAAGATTATATTCATTAATATAGTCAAGGTATTTTGTCTACTTAAAGTATGTTATTTTTACTTCATTTAAATTTGGATGCAAATAGTTCACATGTAATATAAGATGATTAGTAGAATACACAATGTGAAAAAATATATTAATTAAAAGTAAAAAATATATTTAAAATAATTAATTTATAATTAAAAATTACAAGAATTTAAAAAATAATTTAAAACTAAAATTGTAAATATCATAAAATATAATTTTATCAATTAAATAAAATTAAAATTTATATAAAAATACCATATAAACATGTCTATTTTATTCATTTTACATTTTTAACATATAATATTACCAAACACTTATAATTAAATAAGTTAGCATAATAGTTTTAGCTATTAACTACCAACTTTTAGCTAGCCTTTTAGCTTTTAATTAGCTATTCAACAAATTTTGTGAAACATAATATTAAATATTTCGAATAAACTTTTTGAAATAAAGATGAAAAAATAATTAATTAGGAAAATCGCACTTCCTACAATGTAGCATTCATATTTTTGTAGTTTTTACAAACACTCCCTTTTTTAAATAACATAATAAAATGTATGTATTATAGAATATGTTTTTTGTCTCTTTAAAATAGTTAAAAAATTATTTTAGTTCCTTCATAAAATTTTCATCCGCTTTTGATCCTCAAAATTCAAAATATGTTATTTTTCTTCCAAATGTCTAATGTCATTAGTAGATTACCAAGGTAGCTAAAGGAGTACCACGTCAACATTGCACATGCGAACATTTTGGATGACGTAGCGTCCATGTAACTGTCATATATCATATGAGTAACCTACATACATGGTTACCACATGAAAAGTTATTTTTTTTTTTCATCCTAAAAAAAATAAAAGTTCACTTTTAATTCTATAAAATTTAAAAGTTTGATTTTAATCTCATAAAATTCAAAAGTTTGATTTTAGTCCTTATAAAATTTAAACATTTGATTTTATTTTTTACAAAATATTATATTTTTATTTTGAATATAATATATTAAACAAAAAAGGCTGAGCATAGGATGAGTTACAACATATTTATTTTTGTTCCTATTCAATCCAAAAATTTGTTAAGGTCATTTATGAGAACCTAAACCCAACCTGACAAAGACTCAATACTATATGAGATATGATTGAGTTAACATGATTTTTTAATATAATATATCAACATTAACATTATTAATGGAAGATTTTTGTCTACATGGAAAGAAGGTTGTTAGTTGTTGGCTCAAGAGTTAGTTTTGGGTCAAAATTGCATCCAATGCACCTATCTTTATAACTCTTATTTTTAGTTGTCCTTCAACTTATACACCACTATCATTCTTAACCAATTTTTCAATAACTAACATGGTAGGGACAATTCCTAATAAACTCCTTGAATCTCTCCCAACAATTATGGAGAGACTCACCATCTAATTAATGTAAGTTTATGCTCTTACTCCTCACTTAGATACAAATTTTGTAGACAAGAAATACTTGTCCATATATTTTATTGTTAACTCTTTCAAGTTGTGATATTCCATTGTGGTAGAGATTTTATTCGTTGTTTAGCTTTTGATCCCAAAAAGAATGGAAAAAAAACCTTAACATAATTACCTTTCAAGGCTAATTCTAAGGATTTATACATATAAGAGATTCATTCACATTATTGTCTACTTGGCTGAAAATCTTAGCCAAAAGTTTTGTTCTAAATTTGGAATAAAATAAGTCATCCCATGTAATGATATTCAATGCTCAAATTTGGCCAGTATGAAAGAAAACTTGTTAAACTATACACAATGTAAACATTGATATACTATATTAATAATCCAAGTTAACCTAATGTTGACCTATATATTATTAGGTCATAATTTGATTAGATTTGGATTCACATTAATAATGCTAATAAAATTTTGGGTTAGGTAAGAGTAAATATAAATTTGTTACTACTCGTCCACAATCACTGTCATTAATAATATTAATAAATAATGAATATTATGTTATATTTTTAGTATTGCTTAATATATTATATTAAAAATAAAAAAATTATAAGGATCAAAATTAAATTTTTTATTTTATAAGAACTAAAATAAAACTTATGAATTTCATGAGGACTAAAATCAAAATTTAAATTTATAGGGATTAAAATCAAACTTCTAATTTTTTAAGGAGATTTTTTTTTTACTTAACACCAATGTTATTAAACTTAGATTGATCATTAACTTAGTTGGGGTATTGGGTTAGGGGTAGACTTAGTAAATTACTAATTGATCCATGTGACTTGATCTATATTAAAAAAATTTGTGAAAAATTTTCTACTATTTTACTTGCAAGGTAATGAGACTGTCATAATTCAAAAGCATAGCCATAAATAAAAATAGAAAAATAACAAAAACACAATTACCATAAAGAAAGTAAAAAATAACAAGACTGTCATAACTTTTAGACACAATTCTAATAATTATTCACACAATTATCAAAAAGTAAAAAAATAAAATTCACACAAACATAAATAACAAGGCTATCATAATGTGACATTTTATTCTAACTTTGCAAAGATTATCATTTTTTGTTGATAAGGAGGTTGCGTGCAATGTGAGGGCATAAGTGAGTGAGAGTTTTGTTGAGCCACTAAGAAAAAGGATACACTTAAGGAATTGAGACATTAGTGTTAAAAAAAATCCAAAATACGTGATTAGTTGAGCCATAGTGACCTACCATATCATTATTTTGACCTTAAAACTTGACAAGTTAGACCAGGTTTGTTGCACAATTGATTTATTTAGTGACTCAGCTCGAATCAATCAGGCATTTAGTTCTCAAGTTGCTAATCGATCAAACCAGCTAGTTTGAGTCAAATATGATAACATTGCTTAACACTTAACATCCATGTGAAATAATGTGAATGATACATTGTAGTCACATAAATGTCATGTCACCATAAATGTCCATATATGCAATGTTAACATGACACTTCATTAGTCACGTTATCAATCTTTAGACAACATTGGATGTTTTGAAAAAAAAAAACATATTTTAATTTTAAGGGACCAAACTTAAAAGAAAAGTTTTAGAGAAACAACTATCAAATTTTAATTATTTTTAAGATTTTTATTTATTAAATTTATAAAAATGTGTGTGTCACTTTATTTATTTTATTAATATTTGTGTCATTTTATAAAATACATAAAATACACAAGTGTTTGTCTAAAATTAGTGTGAATGTTTTTTAAGAAAATTTATGAGTTTATTTTTTCTTGATTAAATTTACTTATAAACTTTAATGGTAAATTCATTTTTTCGGTAAAAAAGATAAATTCATTTTAAAGTAAATTTTGAATTTTTTTTCTTCATAAATGAAAATTTTTACAATTTGGACAATTTTTTTTTTACAAAGTAAGTAAATTTAAAAAAAAATTTACAAAAATAAATAATTTATATTTTAAAATATGACTTTATAAAATAAATTTGTATTTCAAAACATAATTTTATTTTAAAAAATTTAAATTAAAATAAATATAATATTTTTTTTAAAAAGGAGAAAAGTCATGAATTTATTCATAAATTTTCTTTAAAACATTTAAAGTTAAAGTTGTGAGTTGAATCACGACTTTAATTAAAAATTAAAAAAATAATGTTTAAAGAACACGATCTTAATAATTTAAATGAAAAATATAAAAAAATCGTGTTTAAAATAGAATTTCTTAATACAAAGTTACATTTGAAAATACAATTTATTGATTTTTGTAAATTTATTAAAATTTATCTGTTTTCCTAATATTTTTAAAAAAATTACCCCTAAAAGACAAGCAAGTCTCATAATTACAATTAAAAAAAAGGTAAAATTCCTTTTAAACCCTTTTAATTGGTCTTGCATTCCGTTCTTCCTTTCTTCTTCTTTGGCAGTCGTCTTCGCCGTACTCTCCCTCTCTCTGCTCAAACATCCTTTTCCCTTCTGCTCCTTTTCTCATTCATACTATTATTCCTTTTCTGCTCCATTTTCATTCACTTCCACCCACACTTGTTAGTAACTCATGTTCTTTAACTTGATGTCCTTACCCACCAAGTTAACCACTTAACAAGTGTGTTGTTTCTTTCTCGTTGTTCGGGTCCCTCTCTTTATCTCAGTTTCTTTTCAACCAAGTTGTTGGAGTCTAAGAAAAGAAGGAAAAAAAAGGTAGAAAATGTTCATCTGGTTCATGAGATTTTCTGCATTCAAGTCGAGCATTCCCCAGTTCTGAGCTCAAACTTTTTCACTGTGTTTGATTTGTTCAGATCTCTCGCACACTCTTTGATCCGGAAAATGCCTTGCTAACTCTTTTCAGCTATCACCAATATTGTCCAAATTGTCTCTTTTTCATTCTTTTGTGGGGTTGGTCTCATCTCATGGTCTTGTTATTGGAACCAATTGCGACATTCAAGGTTGCCCTTTTGCAAGACCATTCTTTTATTTCTTAAAAGTCTGAACCTTGAAAAGTAATTGCATTCTACGAAATAGGCTCTTTATTAGTTTAATTTGGGTCCCATCTCTGCCTAAAGTTCCAATTTTAAAACTCAAGCCTATCTTTTCCTGTTATTTTCCACAAGAATGAAAAGGGCTTTTACCCTAGAATCTCCTATCTATCTTCCTTTTGCAGCTACTAATCCTACATGGTTCTCAACACAGTCCAATTTCAAGTTGCTTTGACAAGTTTATGGTGCTACATTGTCAATGATACTAATGGTAGCAGTGTGTGGTTGCTTATTGAATTTCTGAGCTTTGGAGTATTCTTCTAAGGTACCAAACGTGTACATTTTCTGCCTCGTTTGATTCATTTTGAAAATTTCTTCCCGGCCCTTCAAACTTGGCATTATTCACTACCTAATATTCCTAGAAATATGTGATTTTTAACTCTTATCATTTCACTGCTGAACAACTGCTTGGCCTTGACAAAAACTTACCTAATCTCTTTATAGGTGTTTGACCAGGTTGGAATTCATCATCCTTCACTTGTAAATGTGACTTGAGCAATTGGACTCATTGGTATATCACTTAATTTTTCAACATATGTAAAAATGCTTGAACAGGAGTGTCTTTATAGATCACTATTGTTGCTGTGTATTTTTGTTGGCTTCTTGCTACATCCTGTTGTGTCAGCTGAGATACCATTGGGTTCCAAACTCTCTGTGGTTGACAATAACTGTTGGGTGTCCCCCAATGGTGATTTTGCATTTGGGTTCTTTAACATTTCAGATGAACCTAACCAGTTTAGTGCTGGCATTCGTTTCAATTCAAAGTCTATACCATATGACCAACAAACAGTGGTCTGGATTGTTGGAGCTCATGACAAAGTGAGTAACATGTCCTATTTCCAACTCACTCCTGAAGGGGAACTGATCCTGTTTGATTCCTTAAAAGGATTCATTGCATGGAGGAGTGGAACTGGCAACAGAGCTGTTGCTTCAGCTTCTCTTCATGATAATGGCAATCTTGTTCTGGTAGACAAAGAGCAAAACATCATTTGGCAAAGTTTTGATACTCCATCTGATACACTCCTTCCAGGACAGAGTTTATTTGTTTATGAGATACTTCGGGCTACGACAAAGAACCCCACTTCCAGTTCCTACAGTCTTTACATGAATCCTTCTGGTCAATTGCAGCTTCGCTGGGATAGTCATATTATATATTGGACAAGTGAAACCCCTTCTTCTGCTTCAAATCTGACTGCATTTCTTACAACTGATGGAGCTTTACAACTTCGAGACCAAAGTTTGAAAGCTGTTTGGAGTGTGTTTGGAGAAGACCATAATGATTCTGTGAATTACCGATTTCTAAGGCTAGATGTAGATGGAAATCTCCGCTTGTATTCGTGGATTGAAGCTTCACAATCATGGAGATCAGTCTGGCAAGCTGTTGAGAATCAGTGCAAAGTCTTTGCAACATGCAATCAGCGTGGTGTCTGCGTCTTCACTGCTTCAGGTTCTACTGATTGCAGGTGCCCGTTTGAGGTAACTGATAGTAACCAATGTTTGGTTCCATATGAACAGGAATGTGAATCTGGATCCAATATGCTTACATACAAGAACACATATCTGTATGGAATTTATCCTCCTGATGATTCAGTTGTCATAAGTAGTTTGCAGCAATGTGAGCAGTTATGCCTGAATGACACGCAGTGTACGGTTGCAACCTTTTCCAACAATGGTAGACCAAAATGCTCCATAAAGAAAACTAAGTATGTTACTGGCTATGCAGATCCATCTCTAAGCTCAATATCTTTTGTTAAAAGGTGTTCAGGTCCATTTGCTGTAAATCCCGGTCTCACAAAGTCACCTCCACCGAAACTGCCTCCTAAACTTTGTGTTCCTTGTCTACTAGGAGCAGCCTCAGGAGCATTTTTCATCTTTGCTATCCTCCAGCTGGGAATTATTTTCATCTTCTTCAGAAGAAAGTACACCACTATGCGAAATGTCGCGATAGCTTTCACGAGCCCAAATCCGAAGGGCTTAGTTGTGTTCTCCTTCTTAGAAATCAAGAGCCTCACTGGGGATCTCAAGGATCAAATTGGGCCAGATATGTTCAAGGGTGTGCTACCGAACAACCGCCTGGTTGCGGTTATAGACCTGAATGCATCCATAGAAGAAAGGAAGTTCCGGAGTGCTGTTATGAAGTTAGGCAACATCCACCACAAGAACCTTGTGAAGCTAGAAGGTTATTGTTGCGAGTTTAGCCATAGATTTTTGGTGTATGAATATGCCAAAAACGGTTCACTGGATAGATATGTAGATGATTGCACTCTTTGCAAGAGGCTGACTTGGAGAAAGAGAGTTGAAATATGCTCAAGTGTGGCAAAGGCCATTTGTTATTTGCACACTGGGTGTAGGGAGTTTGTGAGCCATGGGAATTTGAGATGTGAGAATGTCATGTTGGATGAAAACTTAATGGCCAAGGTGTGTGAGTATGGGTTTGCATTAGTGAATGGTGAGGCCACATATTGTGGCTTTTCAGCCGAGAAGGATGTAGGGGATTTTGGAAAGTTGGTATTAACCTTGTTAACAGGGTGTCAAGATCATGAACAACTTTGTGAGTGGGCTTATACTGAATGGATGGAAGGGAGGGCAGTTAATGTGGTTGATAAAAGAATTGGTGGTGGTGCCAATTCAGAGGAACTTGAACGTGCATTAAGAATCTCATTCTGGTGCCTTCAAATGGATGAACGTAGAAGACCTTCAATGGAGGAGGTAGTGAGAGTACTAGATGGTACATTGACTGTTGATCCGCCACCGCCACCATTTATCTTGCACAGGCCGTTACAGGAAGATGATTCACACGAGAACGGTTCAGAATAAGTGCTTCAGTAGCGTTCATGCCAGCTGAATTTTTAGGAACTACTTTTCATTTAATTTTAATTTTTAGTTACCTTCATATTCAACGTGTATAGTAGAGTAGGACTAACATTTAGGTGTAAAAATTGGCCATGCGCATTACTTTTTGCCCCTCAACCTATATGGGGCAGTGACTGTAAGTAAACTTTGAAGACTAATAGCATGTCTGGGAATCTGTTTGGAATGCTGCAGACAATGACTACACATTCCAACGCATCAAACTGAGACGGAAAAATTGGCGATGAATGGTCGTTGAGATGTATCCGAACGGTTTTCCAAACATGCTATAAGTTCATTTGAAATTTGTGGCATTGGCATGAGTGTAAGTCTCCATTTGCGCACGTACTAAATGACTGAGCAGAGTCTTTTTATTATGTTTTGGTTATGTGTGAATATTAGTTATTGTGAATTTTGTCATTTGAAGGACAAAATAGATTAAGATAGAAACTCACTTTCCAGTTGTGTGATGAATTTCTATTCTAGTTGGTCTTTATTTTAAGAACACCATATTTACTTACTGAATACGTATGCGTCATAGATTACTAGATAAGAGAATACTGTTGCTGTCGCTAACTTGAAATGTGTCTACTGTCAAACACACACATATTGTTTTGATATTTTTAATTTTGATTTATTTTTTATTTTAAGTATTTTATAAAACATTTTTATTTTTTATAAAATATTTTAAGAATTAAACATGATATATTTTAAATTTAGAGAAAAAAATGTTTTAAAATTAGAAGAATGAAAATAATGCTAAAAATTTTAAAAGGATAAAAGTTGAATATTAATAATTTCAGAAAGATTTAAATAGATTTATTCATGTTTTTAAAAAATTTAATTAAGTTTTTTAATTTTTAAAATGGGTTCAGTTTGATTTTTTCTTTTAAATTGAGATCAATGATGCTAATGCAATAAAGATATATGTCAATCAAAATTAACAGTTAGTAGCGATTTGGACCTAATCAAGCAACTTAATTGAATTTTTAAAAAGTAAAAAGATCAAATTAAACATAATAAATAAATTAAAAGAAAAAAAAAAGTAAATAAACCTATATGTAAAACTACAATTTGCCTAATTGCAATGGTGGGCTATGGTATCCTAGTAGGCCGATTGTTAAATAAATCAATGTACCTCCGTTTTATGATTTCGTTATTTTTTTTTTCTTCTTAAAAAATGTCCCTTCTCATAAACCAATTTTCGGTAACGGTCTTTATAAATGTAGTTTCTTTTTCACTGATTTCATCTTTTCAAATCATAAAATAACAACTATTTTAATACTACTCTGTTTCTAGTTTTTCTTTTCAAGGGTTGATCAAACTTGTACTTAATGATTAGCCCCTTGATGAGGTCGATGATAACTATAAAAATCTGCACGTGAAGATTCTAAGTTGAACCCATATCTTGATTCCATCTTATCCTTCTCTGCATATCTGTGAGATTGCTACCTTGTTTCTTAATTTCTCCCGCTTTTCTTCCAATTCGTTTCATGCCTATGTTTTCATTCTAAAACTTTCAATGAATGGCACAGTATTGCTCTATTCTAGTTGACAAAATACTACAAGAATAATGTCTTTCCGTTTCAAAGAATAGAAAATTAAAAAAAAAATACATTCAAAGATTTATGTAATTCATTTATGTATTTATTTATGTTAATTGAATACAAATAAGATTCAGATTTTAGTCAATCATGTATGCTATTTTGTTCCTTGATGGATGGATCATGGATCCATGGATCCATGGTGTGTGTTTGTTTACTATTTTATGTGTTGTCACGAATAACAAAAGGTAAAAAAGTTTATGATGATCCTAAAGAACATATATAAATATACAAAGAGTGCAATGAGTATTTTTTATCTTTAGTAACGAGCATTGTACTGAGGAGCATGTATTTAAATTTGTCACCAGTGGCGCGTGGTTACAACTTACAGGCATATAGTAATCTTTGTAGAACATTGGTTAATTTTAATTTTCTTTTTCATAATGAGTAATTTAGATAATTCTCTGTAGATTGTGGGAAAAAATAAATAAATAAATAAAGAATCTCCACTTTCAACCGTCACAAAGACAGCTGAAGTGTGACGAATACCAACAAGTCTCAAGTGGACAAATGATCCTTTGATAGAATAAACATTAAAAAATAAATAAAATGAAGATAATTGATTATTACACCATACCTTACAACTCGACAGATTCTTGTGTAATCATAATGAACAGCAATTCAATAAAGGATTGTCACGGGATTATCGATTAAAGTTATATTTGTATGTCTCATAGTGAAGTTTTGGAGAGAAAGTGAAAGATGGTAAATTTTTAAATTAAAATTTATATAATTTTATGAAAATACATAAAAATTAAGATAATAAATTTATATTAGTTTATCATTTTATTTTTTTTATTTTAAACAAATATTAAATTAAAATATTTATTACAAATAAAATTTTATCTATTATTTTCCATCTAAAATTCAATTCTCAAATAAAAAGTTAAGAAGGAAAAAAATCATACATGTAATACGTGAAAGCATAAGAAAAGAAAAAATAAATTAAAATTATTATAAAATAAGTGCAAAAGTTGAGATGTGCAAAAGTTAAAATTGTTTTATACCAAAAACTTGAGACTTTTATTAGAGTATTTGATTATTTTGAGATATAAAGAATAATAAATTTAGATCAAATAATCATATATGAATGAAAAATTTAAAATAAATTTTTAAATTAATAAAGGATTTAAGAAAAATTTTGAAATCACCTTTTTAAGTAATTATACGATTACTAACTTATAATTTTATCATATACGATTGTGTGATACAAATTTATTTTTTTTTATTTTTTTAATAACCAAATATTCTCTTGAATATTTAGGGTGTTATCGATAAGATATCATCCTAAAATTTAGGGTGTAATTTTTACATTCTTAAAAATTAATTTATTGATTGTCATACATAAGAAAAAATAATTAAAATATATTGATAATATATTTTTTACATAACTTAATTATAAATTATTATATATATTATTACTTTAAATCTCATGTCTAAAGTGAATTCTAACAGTATAAACCTTTTTACTTAAACTCATTTTTAAAAGGCAAATTTGAAGTTTATTCCAAAATTTCTCTTTAATCTTCTACTTAAAAAGGCTTCGTTGTTAAAAAAGAAAAGAGAAAAGATTTTTTAAAAGCTTTATCTTTCCTTGTCTGCGGCTTCTCCAACTTTTGCTTACATTGTTAACTTTTCCATTAAAGGTTTTGTCATTGATTTAAGTATCTTTTAACACGCTCGTTAACTTAATTACTCCCGTAAATAATCTACTTAAGGGTTATACCTTCGAGCAAAAAAGTGCTATTCCAATTCATAGAGGGTAATAGCTGGCTCAGTTTCCTCGAGAGTTTTCCATCTTATCAGGATTCGTTAGAGCACTTACAATAAAATTAAGTTAATTTCCTAGTGGTAGTAGTTTAGGATTTCATATTTATCTTATATATAAATATATATTATGGCAGGCCAGGAACTTTTCAACCTCTCAAATAGTTTTATGCTTTAAAAGTTTCATTCATATGCTTCTCATAACAAGAATCTATATTTGCTGCTGAGTGATCACTCTATGGTTTCTTTCATTCTTTGTCAACAACACATGGTTTTAGCAGAGACCAAAGTCAGGGTCTTATTCTGTGTTCACCTTTAGATATGCTTACTCAGCTTTTCCACTAATTTTTGTGCAAGTGTTTTAGCGTGGACCCCTTTAAGATTTAGCTATAGCAGAAACCTGAGATGGCGTCAACCTCTACAAGAACTCGGATTAAGTGGCAAAAGCTTGAGGAAACAAAGCAGCAACGAGCAATGACAAGGCCATGCGAGTATACTACTTATTCAAGCTCCCAAGAACAAGGTAATGGGAATGTTGAGAAAGATAGTAATGAAGATGTTTGTTCAAGTGGTTGTGCTACACCAAAGGCTAAAAGGTTCAGAATACCAGAGGTGCTAACATGTCCACCAGCTCCCAAGAAGGGAAGGGTAGTGCCCAATTGCTCATTAAATAGATACCCAATAGCATTTTTTGCTTCACCAGATATAGAGTTGTTCTTCTTTTCTGCACTCAGAAATGTTTCCGCTTGATGCTTCAAGTTTAGTTCCAAAAGAGTATGAAGTTCAGTTCAGTTCAGTGGGTGACTTTCTAAATTGCCGATCCTAGGAAGAGACCGAGTTTATGACTATTTTATAGCGTGCACTTACGTACTCTGATTTTTATTATTTATTAGGGATGACTTTTTTTTTTTTCTGGTTTTTGGTTTGGTTTTGCTGGGTAGTGTGGTGCAATTAATCAAAATTTCTAAACCATGAAGCTCCTAAGTCCTTCAATTTGCAAGTACGTAAATTGATTTATCTAATGTCTCTACCCTTCATAGGGTATGAACTCCTCGAAGGGCATACAGTTTTAATTTGTATCATACAACTTTGACATCTTCTGGAAATTATATGTATTGCCTGCCGAAGGATTCGATTGCGTTTGGCTTCATCAATATGATTTGCATTATTATAATAAGTTGATTAGTTAATATATACTTTGCTCGGTGAATATGTGTTGATATATATGATCTTTCTAAAGTTAAATTTGTCTAATATTACTTTTCTTTTGCTAGTGCCATCTCCCCACAAAATATATATACATAAAAAAGAGGGAGATAAAAGCAACTTTTGAATGTGGAAGTGAATGCTTTTGATTTTGAATATTCCTTCATCTGGTCCTTATATCTCTCTTTTCATGTTTCTTTTTGTCATCACTATGATGCTGATGAAATGCGCTCCACACATAATGCAGCTATAATCTTTCTTATGGGAAGTCTAATTGTGTCTTTATTATATGTAATCTTTATGTACTGCATGTACACAGAAGCGTCCAGTCTACTTTACATGATTAAAGTTGCATATCTATCTACAAAGATTAAACATGAGCGGTAAATTAAAATGTCCCCTGTCATTATCATTGTCATCCTTACCTTTGACAGTACTAAAAAAGAATAGAAAATGGAAATAAAAGTACAGCATCTGCAGCAGCAAAATAAGAATCCAAAGATGGATTGCTTTGTGATGGAATACGTGGCTAAAAAGTGATATAGTGAATAAAAATGATGCTAGTTTTGGGTTTATTATATGATGAGTTGATGACCGGAATGGTGTCCTTCCTACATGAGGTAACAAACACACATACAGTGACAGAGAGCACATAGACAAGGAGAATCCAATGAAGAAGCTGAAGCTGCTTCTGGTGGCGATCATTTTAAAATGTCATTCAGTGCATGGACACAAATGTAAGGGGAATTTCCAGGACAACCTCATGAAAATTTAGCTACCAACAATGTAACATTTGAACATCCTCAAATAAGCACCCAGTTCGTAAATTTTGTGTTGGCACGGAATTTCGTGCGAGTGCCTTGGTTGCTTAAGGGATCATTTGGTGGCTAGATTGGATAAAATACAATTGGCTATAAAAGCTTGTTAAAAAATATATATTATAAGAGTATGACAAATTATTATATTGTATATCCAATGCTTAACGTGGACTACGTAATCTTTATTTAGATAATATATTCGTGTTGGTGAGGAAAATATGGCGGATCAATAATGAAAAACGGTTAATTACCAATAAGATTATTATCTTAAGGCAACTGATTTGAGGAATAGATATTGTCTCTCAATTGGGTCTTTAAATAGTCTTTTAACAGTAGTTGAATTCAAGTTATGTTATGTGATGTATGTTACCCCCATTGAAATTGCAAAATTACAGTAAAGAAAAATAATAATAATAAAAGAAATAAATGACTAGAAAATAAATTTTATTGATTTGGTCGAAAATCTTGTTTCACATCGTATTTTTTTATTATTTATAATGTTTTATAACTAGTACAAGCATAGTCATTTTGTAGGTACAATTGTTTTCTGGTAACTACTGACATATGACTGTCATGAGTGTATGTTTTCGTTATAGACAGGTGGTCTTGAAAATTATCTTTAAACTTTTTTTTTACAGTTTGATCTCTTTCTTCTTTTGATTATGCATTCCATGTGTAGAAAAACAACAATTATTTTCCCACTTATTCTATTTTTTAGGAAATCATGCCTCCATATATCTTCAACCTTAGAAAATTGTCTCCAACTACCTTCCACGTTCATACTTCCTTTACAGCTTCCCTGAATTAGGCATGATTATGGATCACTCTTAAGCCTAATTTCACTGAGTCTGCGCTAGCAGTTGGAAAACGACTACTTTAGTTGTTAGTCAAAAAAATTATTATTTTCGTTATTAATCGTCAACCATTTTTAGCGACATCAATATGTTATGCAATTTTATATTCAAATCCATTGGATAATATCAGAATATGTGTCTGTAAAGAGAAAAAGAGTTATTATAAGAGTAACTCGTGTTAAACTTATTCCATTTAATAACTTATTGTAGTTAAATTTTATTCATTCAATCGTTAAAATTAGAAGTTTTTATTGAGTAAATCAAATCTACAATTTTTATAAAATTTTAAAACTATTTGATTCTTCATTAAATAAATTCAATTTAATATATAATATACTTTTAAAAAATACAAGTAAATGTTGAGTATAAGATTATATTATTATAAATGACCAATTTGTCTAAAATGTGGTATGCACAAACATTGTGCTAATATCAAAATATTCAAACAGTTAGATTAATAAAATTTAATTTATACAAAGAGTTATTAAAAAAGTAATTTTATCTAAAATTATTCTTAAACTAACTTAATTTTTTTTCATATTAGAAAATAACTACGTCATAGAAAGTAATTCCCGTAATATACTTAATTTAATTAGTATTTACATGTATTTTTATTTTTTATTTTTTAGTTAAATAACTTAACAACTTTATAAGATAGATAACTTGAAGAATAAAATATCCACACTTAATGTACTTAGTTTCTTTCAACATTTAAATTTTATTTATTTTAGATAATTTAATAACGTTATAAACTGAATAAATTAACAATAAAATAGTGGGCAAAAATATTAATCAAGTGAAAATAAGTCAACATAGTGAAATATAATATATTACGTCAAATATAAAATAATATAAATGATTTAAAATACAATGAAAAACAAAATTACTATGCATGCGTGTTTCTTCGCCTCTGATACGTACAATATGCACTAGTTCTTATTTATGTGATGTTTAATGAGTTTCATATTCATGGGTTGGTTTTGATTGAATTTAGAAAAAAAAAAAATTAAATCAATAATTTTTTATTAATTTGAATTTTTTAATTTTTTTTCACAATCTGAACTGAATTAATGTGATTAAGAATATTTTAGTGTTGTTCAAATTAATTAAATTTTTTATTATGCAATGTGAAAAATTTATTTTAAAAAATAAAAATATATGAATTTGTCTAAAAATTCACACAAATTTTGGTTATTAAAATGCGTAAATAACATATTTTGTTATAATTGACTTACACAACTTAAATAATAGTAAAAATTATGAAAAAATATTATATTATAAAATTATGTGCATAATAATTAATAATATAAAATTTTAAATTATTGATTTAATTTGTGTTCAATAAATTTATAAATCTTAAATCTGATACTCAAATCAATTATTATAAAATTTGAATTAGTTTGGTTTAGATTAAATCCAGTTAAACTAAAAATCTGAATTAATTTAATTAATTTGAATTAGACTCTAGAATTAGTTGAATAAATTTAAATTAATGAATATCATCAAAGTTTAACATGACATTTTAAGTATCAATCTTCTTAGTGACTATCCTTAAATCAAACATAAACTAAAATAACTCAAAAATCCTTTTAAATTATTTATAAAAAAGAAATTTAACATAATTAATCACCATAAAAATGTGACTCTCATTAAATACCTAATAAATGAAAATACTTATATAAATTGAAGTCACTTGAACTAGGCTTTGTCTAGCCAATGGAGAGTTGCATTAGTACTCTTAAAAGGTCTCTCAAAGGATTTACTTATTATGACCCTACAAAAAACTTTGTTACTATCGACAGGCAAAATCCGTTGGTAACTTCAACAATCCGTCGGTAATGTCAATTTACTGACGGAATACCAACAGACAAAAATTCATTGGTAATAAGCTTCGTAGGTGAAATTACAAATTCTTTTACCCAAACACTTTACCAACAGTGTGGAAAGTTACCGACAATTTTTTTCATAGGAAGTTATTGGTAAATATTTGTGAAAAGTCAACGTCGATTTTTTCCATGAAAAGTTATGAAGAATTTTCTTTTAGAAATTACTAATGAGTTTTTTCATAGATAACAAATATTTTTATTTATTATTTTTAAATAATTAAATAGTTTATTTTATCAATTAAAAAATTAATAAAATAAATAAAAATAAAATACAAATAAATTCAATACATTAAGTACAACCGATCCAACAATCTAAACCTTTCATTTATCATTTTTTGCAATTCATTGCCAAAAAAAAGGTAAAATAGGCATACAAAATCATAATATATTTTCCCTAAATTATGTTTAGGGTAAGTATTCTGATAAGGTAAAATATACAACGTAAGTATTCTAATATAAAGCATAAAATACTAATTTTGTAACAACTCCTAGAGCAAGACTTGTTTTAATTACCCAAGAAAGCAAGCACAAGTCCGTCATGCTTGAGCTTCGTTAGCTACCCATGAAAATCAAATTTTGTAACTTTTCCTTGTTCCTCTTTTGGTATATCAAGTCTTGTATTTAAATAAAACATTTAAGAAATAAAACATTAATCAACTTCAAAATTAAGTCCAACGCATTTTAGACATTTTAGATGTGACATTACAGGAAATGTAAAATCACAAATTAATTAAGGTTAAATTGTTAAGCCCAAGGCCTATCAGACATTTTAGAGGGTGTCTTTTATGATAATCCAATTCTCTGATTCAATCAAAGAATGAAAATCGAATAAGTAATAGAAAGAAAACCAAATCAATGAACTAAGAAATTAAAAACTATAAAAATATTATTTTTTGATAGTAAAATTAAAATATATTCTGTTTTTCTTTCACATCTATTTATTAATTCATTTTGAGGAAATTAAGATATAAATAGACTTCTTAATGAATAAATAGATTTGAAAGCAAAACATAATAATTATGAGTTTTAATTTAATTTCTTAATTCATTAATTTGGTTTTCTTTCTATCAAAAACTAGCAAATATTAGTTTTTTTTATCAAGATATAATAACTGAGCATTGATACACTATCGCATACTACTTTCACTTCTTAATTCTCAAAAAAATAAAAAATAATGCAATAACGAAAAATGGAAATTAAATACTTGTAGTTGATATAAAGCAATGACCAACACTTGGGAACAATATCTCATTTTAAAGTATATCTAAATGTGTCATTTCAAGGCATATTTCAATATCTCAGTTCGGTACACATGTAAAGTTTTTTTTATAAAGTAACCAAACAAGTAAATTAAAGGATCATGTACAGGTGAAAACAAAATAAAAATAGAAAGAATAAACATAATGGAATTAACAAATTATTACTTGCACTGGCAAACTCATTTTCATATCAATAGTAGCACCGTCAACTTCACTCTTTAACTAAAAGAAATAGAAAGGCAAAGCAAACAAGAAAAAAAGAAAAGCAAACAGGCCAAGAAAAACATAAAACCTGTAGGCGCAACAATGCACATCAATAATAACAACTATGCAACTCGTAAGTGTTCTCTATGTTTTCATTTTTAAGCTTTTTCTTCCTATGTGTTTTCTTTAGTTATATAATAACTACAAAATAAGGCTAAACTTTCCAATAAGGAATAATAACACCATGTTCGAAGAGTCACCTTAATTAGACAGTGGCTAAGTATATTATCTCAAATCTACTTCTGCACCAGGAGATCGATTGTTCTTTGGAAATTCTAATCCTTTGAGAATTGAGTAGCTGCTACTCGTGCCCCAGCTATGGCCGAATTTTTATTTTATGATTTGTTTTCTTCAGTTGCTTTTCAATTAGGAATAAGTGTAGAGATGCAACATGGATTTAAGGGAAATGGATCTCGTGGATCTGGAAGTGGAAATTTCATTGGCAACAAACTATTAATAAGTAGAAAAATCAACCTTCATTCCAAGAAAATCCCACAAAGCAAGAAAAACTTAGAACCATATAATACCTTCCTTTCCAGGTTATAAACACCTTGGTATCCCTATATCTCAAATGGAATGAACAATTTCCCAATTAAGCAAAGAAAAAGAGTAAAAAGAGTATTAAACTAGATATAATTGAACCAGAGCAACCTTCTTAGCATTTAGAAAAGAAACAAAAATAAAAATCATTGTATTACCTCTAAATAAAAATAGCTTTGCAAACTCAGCTATTGGGACCTTGTCTCCATTGTTAAGCCAACCATCCTGCAACTTCTTGTACGCTTCATTGATCTTTCCTTGTTTCTCAAATAAGACATGCCTTGCGAATGGAATAAAAAGCCATAAAAAGATGTCATTCTAAGACAAGAACCATGAGGAACTACATTACAGATTAAAATTTCCAAAATAAACAAATGAACTGATACTCTGATCATCCATTTAATGAACAATTCCTCAAAAAAATCCATTCAATGAACGAACAAAAACTTGAAGCAAGGCAAAAGAATAGAAAACAAAATCATACAATTGCAACACCAGATCCACGAAAAAAAAAATAGAAAAAATATAATAAGAAAATGACGAAAATAAAATTTAAAAAGAAAGGGGAAACGATACCTTCTGAGGCATAATGACATGGAAGACATAAACCTAGGCAAGAAACAACAACGTAAGATGGCTTGACTATTCAGACCCTCCACCGCCAGAAACACATACTACATCCGAGGTAACATCTTCAACAACCAGGAGCCATCATTTTTGAGCGCGTGCGTTCCGTACTGAAGTGGTGGCAACTATCAATGGCAGCGAAAATAATAAGTGTAGTGATGTTTATAGGCTAGGAGTGTCTGAACATTGTTGGCTATATGGCAGGACCCTAGAACTGCAATGCATTACAAGGATAATTTGAAGGAACCTCAACAAGAGTTTGAATTTGATCTGAATTTGGGTGTAGGTTGAGAATGATGAGGGCAATGGAACCTGGTAAAGGTGATAGGAGCTTGGGAGAAGGAGGTCTTGCTCAAGGGAGGGGGTGTTACTACCTCGATCAATGCAAGAAGGAAACCAAAAAACTTCCTGCCTCACTGGATTCAACCAACGAAGAATAAAAGAAAGAAAGAACAAAATAATAATAATAATAATAATAATAAAGGTAGCGTGAAGACTTGAGAGAGGGAATGTGCAAAAAAAAATTAGGGAGAAATATTTTTGTGCACAGCTAGCTACTCATATTCCAAAGTTACCTACGGATTTCATTACCCACGGATAAATCCATGGGTATATTAAAATTGCTTTTTTATTAAAATTTTGCACTATATACTTATCCATTGCATCTTTTGAGTTGCGTACTGATTTCATTACTTACATCAGTCAGAAAATTTGACTTACCAAAAAGATTTAATTTTTGTAGATTAATATTTGTCAATAATTTCAAATTATTGACGAATTCAAAATTTATCGGTAATTTAAAAATATTCACGGATTTATATTTGTGGATAAATGTTCGTCATTAAATAAATATTTCTTTTATAGTGTAAGGACAAAAGATATCAGCGAGAAATGTAATCGAACCAATAAAACTATCCCACCATACATTATGTTGGATTGGTTTTCCGCAATCTTGTAATGGCAATGGTAGGCACATGATTAATAATGATGCGTAATGGTTGAGAAATGTTCCACACATGCCTAAATTTACGTTACACCCTCTATGGTACATGAATGTGCAACATCGGGCATCATCTAATGAAGTTTGAGAATAATGCGATCTTTTGAAAAAGTCACTTTTCTTTATGGGTTGCATATAGAATCCAGGTGACCTCCTTCATTTGCAACATATTTACCATAGTCTGAGGGTGAACATGTTATTTAAGTCCTTGCCAACGTTCCATTGACAAATATAAGGTGTGTGTTTAATATATCCAAGTGTCAATTGGTGAGAATCAATTATTGTTTTTATAATTAATTATTGTAATCACCATATTTATAGTATTAGGTAAAGGCATAATTTCATGAATATATGTAAAAGTAAGAGAAACAAGATATCATCTAAAGTGATGATCATTTCTCCAGTTAAAAGGTGGAAAGAGTTGGTGTCTTTTAATCACTGCTCAACAAAAATAGACAACCTTTGTCCACCATTAGGTAAAATGCTTGTAGAAAGGCACCATCCCAAACGTCTACACAATCGCCTACTACTGCTCGTGCCTTACATAAAGCTCAACACCTTCTTCCTAATGCTTGCTACCTTTAGCTCGTGACAGTTTTCTCTCCTCCAGTAGCATGTTATAATGTAGTCCACAAAAGACCTCAACACAAGCTGGTTCTTATGACCTCTTGGAAAAGCCTCACCAACATGCTATATTGGTATAAAAGGTTGTGGAGCGACAATTGACTCCTGTGGTTCATCAACTTCACTTTGTACCACTTACGGCTCCTATTGTGTTGTTAAACTCTTTCTCTTTCCCTCTTAGTTGAAGCAATAGGCCATGATTGTCTAAGTCCATCACCTTTGGAACCAACCCTTCTAGAAAACAAATTTCAATTAATATTGATACATTATGAAAAGTAGTTTTTGTAATGTAGGAATACATTATGAAAACTAGTTTCTGTACAAAAGGCAAAAGAGAAAAAAAAAAAAAAAAAAAAAAAACTCACCAGAGACAACAACGCAAAGGAAAAGAGACCAATAGTCACAATAATGGGAAGAGAAGGCAAAAGGGATAGTAAAATCAAAGGCGAAGAAGAAGGAGGTTGATGCAGGGAGGTAAAGAAATGAAAAGGGGGGGGGGAGCAAAGATGAGAGAGGTGCAATGGGGGAGAGCACAGGAGGGTGATGAGAAGGGGAAATAAATAATATTTTTTAATTTAAAAAGGGGAGTGTTTTTGGTATCTAAAATAATTCAAAAAAGAAGTTTGAAGAGAAAGAAAAGAGTTGAAAAGAAATGGCCCAAACCAAAAGCAAGAGGGTGATCATGTTGTATGGGCTGGCATGCAGGAGCCTTAATATTTAAACAAAAATCAAATTGAAGGTTGTATATTAGCAGTTACTATTTGGCCCAAGAACAAATGAATGGGTCGGACTAAGGAAGTAAAAATGGGTATGAACAGTATTCACTAGACAAGGATTGGACAGGACATTCTGGACGTTCCTCTAAACTACAAGAGTTGTGGCTATAAAAAAATAAAAGTGAAATCATCAATTTAATATAAGTCTTAGAATAGGATAGAGACACCTTGCTGCCGTTTCAAAGTTCACACATGAAAATAGTTGAAATATACTAATGCATTAATGTACATTTTAATTAATTTATAATCTCTATCAAAAATTAGTTTCTAATATTAAAAATTCCACAACATAAAAATCTAAATTTCTATGAAATTAAAATTTTATTTTTAACAATTAAATTTCATACTTCAACGTTAATAAATTAAATTATTTTCAGTTTTTACAATTACATTTTTCTAAAATTATACTATAACAAAATTTGTTTTCTGGTTTAATCTTCTATAGTTATAAATAGTAAAAAAAAAAAAAAAACATCCATTCTCATAATATAAGATGAGAAGTACAAATTTGAACATTACATGCTTATAACGAATTCAACAATACAATATAATTTAGATTATGGTTGATTTGAGGATAAAATTTGAAATAAAACATTAGTGTGTTCTTTTTTCTAACTGATATTGATATGAAGTATTTATTATTAAGAATAGTAATAAATCTTTATCAAAAACTATAAATATATAAAATAAATATTTTTTTTCAACATAATTTATTTCATATTCAAATTAAGATTCTAATCCTAAGCATTTTTTATTAAGGGACATAAGTTACTACTATTTATACCAACTAATAATCGTACATATTAATATGTCTGAACACATATTTCTAATTTATATTTTTTAAAATTTTCAATCAAATGTAAAAATAAAACCCACAAAAACTATAAAGAGTAGTTTTTTTACCATACACAAATTTATCTTTTCAAAATAATCCAAACATGTAATTAGTGATTGGTGAAAATAAATAATTAGTTAACTAAAAAATATAAAGTGAAATTAATATAAAAAAATAAAAGAAAATTTTAAATAAATTAATAAAGATAAAATAAAAAAATATTAATTTATAAAAATAAATTAAAAATTATTAAAATAAACTCGTGTACTAAACGAAATCAGTTTATAAATTATTAGAATGACTTTGAAAACTAAAAATGAAAATTTTAATATTTATAATTTGATTAAACAACGGTAACTTTTACAATTGTGACGACAATTGTTGCTTTGTTTAGCTTTTCCTTCTGATTTGAATGACACTACCATTTGTAGTACGTATTAGAACCCAAGTCTATTAAGCGAAGACATATACGAATACATATACGAATACTTATACTTACACTGAGTGTTTCTGCGAATTAGTTTATTCTTAAGCATAAAAATAAGGGAAATGCTACTTCCTCCTAATCTTAGAAGCTAAAGGAGCTTTTTTTTTTTTTTAAGGAAGCTGAAGGAGCTTCTGAATCATAAAAAATTGACACCTGTCTACTCGTTTTTCATTTAAAAATATTAATGATAAATAAATTTTTAAAATTAACACTCTTTCCAAACTTACTCCTACACACATGAAAATGCTAAACATAAAATACAATTTTGGAATACATAAATAGATCATGACTTAACCAACAAATTGCATATTAAAAAGTAAATATAATATTTTAAAAAGCTGAAAATATTTAATACTAGTAGTATATTATTAAAAACAATAAACAATAAAAAAAATGATTGTTATTCCTTACTATATATTAAGCACATAATACTAACGGATAATTAGTTTAAGTGGTACATATTTAAGTAAGTTGCGTGTATAGAGAATATAGTATTTTAAAGAGATATTCTTATTATGCTGTGAATATTTTATTTTTACTCAAATAGTAATATTTTTTTTTATAAAAAGATAGATAATAAAAGGCATAGAATAAAATAAAGAGAGAGAGTGAGAGAGATTTAAAATGGTGAAATCGAAAACAAGTAAAAGAAATTTTTTTAACCAGAGTGACATTCTTCATGTGAGATGTGTTGCTGAGGGTGAAGGGTCCCAGTCGTCTTTTACAAGCAACCCTGCCAGCAATAAGCATAGGTGTTTTAGCAGAAAAGGACAATTGTGGCGTGTGTGCCCAACTTGGTCTCGTGAAGCTCATTCAAGGTACCCCCCACAAGCAAAAAGTTGGGTTGAGAGATGGCAAGTTGCACCACCACCCAACTGTGGGATCATGTTGGTTTCTTCTGCCCTGGGAACCTTCCCCCCCCCCCATTCATTCCCACCTTTCCACGTTCGTTAAAACTTCAAGGCCACACAAACTACCCACCCAAAATTCAAATCTATATATATTGTCATTATAATCATAATATGTGGAAAAATACTGACCTTGCAATTGGAAACAGTACACTGGAAGTTGAAATGCAATGCAATGCAACAATGCTTCTTAATTTGCCCCACAGCTACACAATTGACTAATCCACCTTTCAGAGGCTTTTAACCCAACCCAACTCAACCCTTACTTAAGCGACACGTCACTTCGGCAAGACACAACCTATGTCTTGTGTCTTGTGTCTTGTGTCTTGTGTCGGTATCTCAACCCATTTATTTAGTCCTTAGCCAAACTAGTTGATGTGACGCCACTTTTCCTTGTGGGTTCACAGCCCTCAACTGAAAACTGCATTAACGGTCTTTGCCAATTGTTCTCTTCTCTCGATCCCCCAAGTTGTAAAATAAAACATCTTTTTTTTTTTCACATTTCATATTTTGGCAGGAAAGAGAAAATTAAGAAACATAATAATAATTTATATAATTATTAAAAAGAAACAAGAGATGCAAACTATTTATAAAGAAAATAAATGTTGTAATAACTAAAAAGTTATCCTAATTCTAGTTTAGGGTGTGTTTGTTTTAACGTTCACCAGCTTCAAACAATATCAAACGCAACGAAATGGATTGGAGTGAACGTGAATTGAAATGTGTGTCAACTATAAAACAAACACTTGGAGTGTGTTTGTTTTCGTTATACCATTTTTCAATGCACCTCAACATGGTTGAGCTTAAAATCATGGATTGACATTCAACTAGATTTTAAACGGAGAAACAAACAGTGTTTGGATTATCATCCTGAATCTACATTCCTAGAATTTTCACGTCAAAATACACATAAAAGTAACTAACCTCATGTTTAGATCTGCGTCCTGCACATTAGACGTCCATACAAAAGCTATTCTTCCTAACTTGTGCGTAATTCGTGTACTAAACGTGGAGAGAGACCATGTGATCCACATTTTCTATTTCTTTTTCAAACATACACTAATAGTCACTTAGTGATGCGTTCAAGTTGTATAGATGGGACTCAAAACGCACAAAATTTCAATATCCTATTAAAATGTTACTAACAGTTACTTCAGTGATTCGTCCAAGCTGTATTGATGGGAATCTCTTGCACCCTTGCTTTGGGCCAACCTGTCAGCTGTCATTGACCTCAAGTAGTTATAGTAGACTTTGAAAATCCTGGAAAACTTGGCTTGATCTATCATATTCATAGCATGGTTTGGGTTTTGTCTTGTCATGTTCTTATTGAGTGTTGAAACTTCAAAGCCAACTCGAAAAGAAATTCTAGAAGTATTTTTTACAAACTTGTCCACGTATTCCGAAATATCTACATAGCCAGCCAAACCTTTAGGTTACTTGCAGTGTAGAAAGTGTCACATGAAGAAAACGTGTTTCTTTTCCTTTTAAATGGTAGACATCATACGATTCCATAAATTAACTGCAGCACAACCTCTTCTTTCAGTGACGGATGACTAAGTTTGATCATTCTTTATTGGCAATGATATTTTGGTATTAATGTTATGGTTTTAAAAAATTATCCCTCCTGCTTAATTAACTATTTTCTACAAAATTTTTAAACAAATTTCTTCTGAGAGTTCAATTCACATAGTATTTTAGTAATTTTAAGTCATCATTATTCTCAAGTATTTGAGCCTACTCCCAATTTATCTTAGTATCTCTATCAGTTCTGTTCAGCCAAGACCCTTAAGCAGTTAGAAACTTAAAATAGGTTCTGGACCACCCGACGGTTGGTCAAGTTGACAAGGCTCCAGGACTGTCTCAATGCCCAGAGATAGGATTTGATTTGTGTCACGGCCAATACGTGGGGCTAAAATACTCTATCAGGATGGAACACTAACGGGAAGTTAAATGGGGCAAAGCCTCATCAGTGAATATGTCGTTGCCAAAAATATTAGTTAGCAAAACTAATGCCATATAGCTGTTAGAATCTAATGAGCATGATCACCACATAAAACATGTATCCAACAAATTTAATGTAAAAAATGTGTATGGCTTGAATCAATGAATAGCCATGCCTAGTCTGGTCTAACACCTAAAATGTCTGAAACATTTTTGAAGTGCTCATGTTGTAGGCCCCTTCATATTCCCTTAATACAGCGGATCTTGGGGTGGGGGTATAAAGAAACTTACACCATATTTTGCCTTCCTCGACACACGAAAACACAAATAATCCCATTGCCTATGTAGGAAATAATAATTGAGTGATAGCCAACTCTCAAGTCAATTCAGTAGTCATAACAATCAAAGAACGCCACAAGGGTAAAAAAATGTTTAAGACGTAAATCTAATGCCTTATCATGTGTCCCATTTCTTCAAAACCAAGTTAGTTGGCCAAGTTCATTGAACGTTAGCTAAGTTGATCTATCCCATTCAAGCCATTTGAGAACGAGCCAATGGCTTGGAAATTTAGGCCTCTTGTCCGTCCAGGTGCACCCCCTTTTAGTGAGGAAACATCCAAAATGATCCTGCCAAGACAAACACAACGTCAGTATGATACCCTTTGGTGCTAAATAAGTAACTCTTGTTCAGAAGGCTTACAAATTCTTTGATTCCTTCTCTCCTGAGGAGATGCAGTTTATGATGATTTTGTTATCAATTTTTGACACTGAATGGGCCATTGGTAAATCAACCTCTTTAGGGCCTGTTTTATTGACAGATTAAACAGGTCAATTTATCTTCATGGCTTTAAAATTGTGAAACTACATGTATATCGAGTTTTACTAAGAAAATTCTTACCTGACTTGGGTGGAGCAGTGACAAAGCCATCAAGTCCCAATAGTTTCTGCACCAATGGATACTTAATATCAGGATGATTAATTGTCAAAAATACATCTAAAAAACTCTGGAGCTCTTTGCTTCAGAAACACTTACCTTAAGTCTCTCATAACACTCCTCAAGTTTGTCATTGTATAGGATGAAATCAAATATGTGAGAAGATTTCCCTTGCTCAATCTCAGCCTCAGCATTACGTAGTCGCTTCAGGATCTGTTCCTCGGTCTCTGTCCCTCTGATTTTAAAGCAGAGTTTAGCACAAAAAGTCGTGGTCTGATTGAGAATTAAAAAAGCATTACTAAGCAGCAACTCACCGGTCACGAAGGCGCTTCTCCAGCTCCTCCATTGATGGGGGACAGATAAAGATGAAAATGGCTTCAAGAGAACTAGCCCTCACAGATCTTGCCCCTTGAACATCAATATCAAGAATACACCTCTGAAACAATTAAAAAATATCATTATCTCAGACAAAAGAAGTTATAAATAATATCTGAAGTGCAATTTTACAATGTTGAAATAATAACAAAGCTTCCAATAAAATGAGTTAGAATAATAGTTAAGCAGAAGCAACTTACTTTCCCTGCATCTGCTACCAGTTCAACAGCCTCAACACTAGTTCCATACAGATTACCATGGACAGAAGCAAACTCAAGAAACTTTCCCTCTTTGATTTCTTTCTCCATTATACTCTTCTCAGTAAAATGGTAATGGACCCCATCTTTCTCCATACCTCTTGGAGCACGGGTGGTGTGGCTCACAGAAAAGCCAAACATAGATGGAAATTCCTTCATAAGCATCGATATCAGAGTTCCTTTACCTACTCCAGAAGGACCACTAATAACAATAGGCTTCTCAACATTGCCTATCACACCTTTACTCCACGCAACCACCTCAGTCCCCAAATATTTTTGCTGCTGCCTAACATATTGGGTATCAACCTGCCAAATTGCCAATAATGAGAAAATGAAACATTTAGCATCTATTAGGCAATTATTAGAAATTTACTGTTGTTACAGAGTTTTCATGCATTAATAATCCTTTGTTATTACATGAATAGACTAAGGATTGTGTCTGCGAAACACAAACCTCCAGGAACCATATTTCATCATCTGGCTTAGAACCCTTCTTAAGAATTAGTATTCGGTCTTCCAAAGGCACTGCTGAGAGGCCTTTGCACGACACAGGTTTGGTGCCTCGCACAGTGGGATGAACCCTGCAATTTTAAATAGATATCAGCAACAAAAGCCTGAGAGAAGCAGCTATGAAGCTGAGAAACCTTAAACTGACCATTTTCGAAGATTACGGTCAAAAATTTGAACTTCTATGGACAAAGTTCCATCATCAGCTCCACCAATGACATACTGTCAAGAAAATGGAGGCCCACTTTTGCTTTAGGCAGAAAAGATTTGACTAGGCACTAATCTAATTATGAGTAACAACATACACAGAGATTATCTTCATATTCATAGCATATTGGATATACTCACCGTCTTATCACTAACGGTAGCAGTTGCTTTGCAAGCTCCATTTTTTAATTCAAGGTCATTCAAAGCCCCGTCCTGGATGTCATCGACAAGCAATGCTGGTGCTTCTCCCTGGTGATCACAACCAAAGAGAAATTAGACACATTAAAGCCAAAACCACTTTGATCCACATTTGAACATCATAATCTATTTGCATCCGACATGAAACTAGAGACTTTTGCAAACAATTCCAATCCTCAACGAAATATCAGGCAAAAGGAATGCTCACCATAGAGAAATTAGTGCCCAAAATCCTGGTATAAGCTGAACCCTGAACCACAAAACATGAATAGAGATAAGTACCATATAAATTCCCAAGGGATCTAATAATATATGCAAACTTCCATTGTAAAGAAAATAGAGTGCAGAAACTCCATTGAAATTAGCAGACATTACAAGTTGTAACATAAAAAATAACAGCTAAAATATCCCAATGAAATTACACAGAAACAAACCCCGATTTCATCAACTTCCAGAATAAATGACAGGAATTCACCAAGTTTTTTTTTTCAATATCTCTCTGATCCCTCACCGTGAAAATTTGGAGCACAATTTTAAATATTTTTTCGTAAAAAAGAAAAACGAAAACAATTCAGAATTTCCAGCCGGTCTAAAAAAACCAACTTGAAAATTCAAACAAATAGACAAATAAAAAAAGATATTTAGCAGACCCAGAGAAGGAGACGAAGCAAAGGTACACGGTATGAGAAGAAGTGGATCATACAAAACAAAACCCAGATCGCAATGCGACAAAATCTAAAATATGGAAGAGGTTGAGACCGACAAACTTAAATAAACCTTGGAAAAGGGAGGGAGAAAGAGGTGCAGGGGAAGCAGTTAACAACCTTAAACAGAGGTGTGTGTTGGGGGTTGAGGATTGTTGTCGTCAGGAAATGAAAACAGAGGAAGAATAGTGATGGAAAGAATGAGAGAAGAAGAAGAGGAAGAGGAAGAGGAAGAGGAAGATGAAGATGAAGATGAAGTTGGAAGAAAATGTGAGGAAGGTTTTCATATTTGTAGGCGGAAAAGCAAAAAGGGGTGGCTTTCGATTACGAGCCAAGCAAGCAGGACCCTTTTTTCGTTTTCTTGTGCGGTGCTTATGAGAACCTTCTTCTTTTTGTTTCTTTTTTCATTTTGGATATTTTATTTTCTCTTTAAATTAAAATATAAATATTTGAGACACCCTTCTGTCGACACAAAATTATGAGAAAGTGATATCCTATTCTTCCTAAAATGCCTCACAAATATTTTTACTTTCCTTCTAATAATTTATCTTCTCTGTGCATTAAATGATAATATTTTTAAAAATTATTCTTTTCAAACAATTTCTAACAAATGTGTTTTAGAAATTATTTTTTGTTTAATATTTTTTCTTATAATATTTATTTTTAAATTAAATTTTATTTTTTAAAAAATCAATAACTTTATATCACAATATAAAATATTTATCATATATCTAAAATACAATTTATGTAGTTAAAAATATTTATTTATTATAAATTTTGATTATATAAAATAACATTTATAATGTAGGTTACACAAACTAAAATATTTAAATTTTGGATCCCATTAAAGTTACTCAGACGCAAAAATAAATACGTATATATGTTGCTCCAACAATACAAAGCGGCTTAGTATTAACCCTTTTATGGAATTGAGAATCTTCTTACCCTACTTTAAAACTAATGCATGCACAAAATACAAAATTAAGAACGTAATTTGTCATAACTCATAATCAAATGCAAATCACGTTTGACACAAAAATATTTTTCATTTCTCATCACATAAACAATATCACCTTGATCCTTCTCATTAAGATATATAAGTTTAAACACTTAAAATATGGTGTCTTTAATTCTAACACACCATATTTCCTACAAACACTAACTTAAGATATTTTATTTTTTTTAGTTCTTAAGAATTTGTTGGAAAAGGTTGTGAGTCTTTTTATTTATTTTTTAAAATATAATTTTTAAAAGAAAATAGATTCGATAAAAATAGAATTAAAATAATTTTAAATTTTATTTCAAAATACTTTTATATTTATTTAAAATTAAAATAAATTTTATAAATTTAGTTTTTAATTTAAAAAACACAATGATCGGTCTTATTGTCAACATTATCACCACTATTGACATTTTGTTACATAATTATCATCATAACATTATTATCATTTATCAGTACGTTCATCGCTAACACCATTACCATTTATCATCATTATTACTAATGTTATCATCACTATCATTGTTATCATTGCACCATTGTCATCGTCATCGTTGTTATTACCATCATCATTAACTATTATTGCTGCCACCACTCAATGTCATATTGACATATTACTATCATTACCCATGCCATTAAGGATGACAAAAAAATTTAGACTTACAAATTTCTATAAATAAATTTTGCAATAAATACTTAATAAATACTTTGATGGATATTTGTTGCTCTCAAGTGCAAATATTTTGTCTATCCATAAATTAAATGGATGGGATATCATGATACTTTACATTTGCAGTACTTGTTACTTGTTAAAACATCATAATATTAATATATATTCGAATAATTTTATTAATTGTGTGAGTTTTTTTTTCGATGTTATATACTTTGTGGCAACAAGATAAATGACAATCTTTGAGTCGGTAATATATTTATAAATTTAATATTTGCTTCAGCAATACCCACATGCAAATATAAATTATTTTTACGAGATATTATCTTGAGTGCTTTATATATTGACTTTTTAGAATTTTTTATATTATTATTTTGATGTAAAGGTATTTTTTAGTTCATTCTTATTATATCATAAAATTTATTTCTTTTGTGAATCAAAAGAAAAAAAATCAAGTTATTTATTTATTTATTATTTTTAAAAATATTCATGGATATCCTCAAATTTATAAAAAAAATTGCAAATAATCATTTACACGAATTTGACGATAAGTGTAAGTAAAATTTTCAACAAAAAGGACAAGTAGCGAATATCTATTATCCACGTGCCTATCACCAACCATTGTCATCCCTACATGCCACCATCATCATTTATTGACACTACCACCATCCTCCCATCCCCCCTATAGATGCTACATATTTTTATTATTGTAGTTATAATTATGGTTGTGCTAATTTTTTATTATTTATATAATTTAATAAATTTATCTTATAAAAATTTATATATTTCAAATGTTTTTATTATTTTAAACTATTTTATGTGTTGATACTTATTTTATAGTGTTATTTTATAATGGAATAAGATAAAATAAAATGCTCAAGTTATTTTATTCTTCTTTAATTTGTAAAAACTTCTTAAAAATTAAAATAAAAAAAATTCAAAATCTAGTTTTTATTTAATTTTTTTTAAAACTAAAAAGAAAAAAATCATTCTTAATAGAGTCAAACTTATTAAATTAAAAATATTTGATAAAATTAATTATTAAACAAGTTTATAAATAAAAAATGACTTAAAAATATATTATTAATATATATGCTTAATTTTTTTATAAAAATATATTTTAGTGAATTTTAAGGTTTTATTATTTTTTAAGATTAAATATTTTAATAAAAATAAAAATAAATAATATAATATTAAAATAAAAATGTTATTCAGATAAATTACATAATATTAAAAGAAATAATAAACTAGAATTTTTATTCAAATATTAAAGTTAAAAATGAAAAATAATATATAACAAGAAAAAGTAATAAATAAAAAAATGTTATAAATTGCTAAGATAAATTTATGTATCAAATACTTTTATTTTAATAAAATTAATACGATACTCGTGCATGCGTACGGGTCATGTCAATACTTGCACACAATTTAAAAACAGATAAGCAATATAAATAGAATCATTTCTAATAATAAGAATCAACAACAATCACCAATCCTTTTTTTGGGACAATAGTATAATAATTAATAGTTTCCACTGAAATAAGCAACATGGTATTTCTTTGTTAAAAGATAAACTGTTGCATTAGTTTAACAAAGTAGGCCCAGCAGAGGTAAATAGATTGCATTGCACTGTAGAAAAAAACAAGAAACAAAATGAGTTTTCAATGATACCAATTAAATGATTTTCAGTTTGATCAATAATCAAACACATGATTCAATGATAACAATTAAATGAGTTTATTATATGTTGAGTATAAGATTACATTACTTTAAATGACCAATTTGTCTAAAATGTGGTATGCATACACATTGTGTTAATATTAAAATATTTAATAGTTAAATTAATAAAATTTAATTTATACAAATAATTATTGAAAAAAATAATTTTATCTAAAATTATTTTTAGACTAACTTAATCTATCCTCATATTAGAACATAACTACATTACAGAAAGTAATTTTTATAATCTACTTAATTTAATTAATTTTCACATTTATTTTTTAATCTTTTGTTTAAATAACTTAGCAACTTCATAAATTAGATAACTTGGTAAATAAAATCTTCCTAGTTAATGTACTTAACTTAGTTAATTTCAACATTTAATTTTTATTTGTTTTAAATAATTTAATAACATTATAAGTTGAATAACTTGACAAACAAAATATTAGTAAAGTAAAAATAAGTCAACATAGTCAAATATAAAATAATACAACTGATATCAAATACAACGAAAAACGAAATGATCATGTATGGATCTTTCTCTTCTTTGAATATGTATAACATGCATTGGGTTCAATCTAAGCGATATTTTTCCTTTTATACACAGACATTTAAATTTATAGATTAATGGAAATGAAATTAAAGTTTATAATATTTATTTATAAAAAAATAAAGTTTAAGATCATTATAATAAAATTAAAGTTTAGAGTATTTAGGAATTAAAAACTTCTTTTTTTTTTAAAATTAAAAATAAAAAACACCAGAGAATGGAAAAAAAATCATGCTTTTGACATTCGATACAATTCAATTGAAACCAAACTAAAGTTATGGTAGTACATAATTTTATTTTAGCTATTAACTTTTTATACGAAATTGCGTGGGAAATGGACCATTTAAAAACTTGGTCATCACGCTTGACCATGAATATGTAAATAACGAGCCTTTACTTATTAGAGAAGAAAGATTTGGATTTTTTTTTTTCAACATTACAATTTACAGCTTGTATAAAAATACCAATTTTGATATTTTTGCAGAGTTCTGAGTTGAGAAGCTGAGACTGTGAGATTTTTGGAAGAGACTTGATGATGTCCATCCATTTTTGGAGGTCAACCTTTCATAAAAGATGAGTCTTGCTTCGTAACCTAACTTCACTACACCTAATTGGCTTTGGTCTGTTAATTTTTTTTATTGTATTTGTTTTTTTTTTTTTATGAATTCAAATATCTTCTATTAAAAATCAAGAATTAATTCATCATAGTATTTTAATATATATTTTTCAATTTCTAACTACATATTTATTTATATTATCTTCTAATTATATTATACCATATTAATTGGTATGTTATATATGTTGAATCACTTACTACTCACTATAGTATTTTTTTTTTAAGGAATAAAACTTTTTATAAGATAAATGTTTTTTTACATGTAATTAATTTCTATAAAATAATAAATAAAAAGTATATAATATTTAAATAAAAATATGTTTAAAATGAAAAAATATTTTTATTTTTATTTAAATATTCAACACAATTTATTTTTTTCTTGCAAATATAAAAATATTAAGATAAGAAACTTAATTTGAATAATTAAAAAATATTAAATATAAATAGTTAAAATTAAAAGGACTAAACTCACATATAAGTTAAATAGAAAAAAAAATTGGAATTAAATATCAAAATAAATAAAGATGAGAGAAAACTCATAATTTGCTTTGACTGGTTAACGAACAATAATCATATTTACTGTGAGATATTCTTCTATAGACTATTTTTCTAACAGCATATTCTTGTATAGACTAAAGACTTTGCTGTATACAACTGATAAAAATGTATAGAGTTGTTTTGACCTTTTAAATGGTATATTTTGTAGTCAATGGCATTTTTATTTTATTTTATTATACAGCTAATAAAAAATTTATAAATGTTGAATTTTAATATATATTGACAAATTTGACGTTATGCACCTTTACCAACTGTAATGTAAATGGTACTTAAATCCGTTATAGTTTGACTACTATTATAATTATCATCATTAAATGTAATTAGTCAAAGGTTTAGGCTGAGTTATTGAAATAATTTTTAAATTTTTAAAATGAATTTGTAGGTCTTCCATGCATTTCTAGTCTTTAACGATTAATATTCACCCCCCAAAATAATTTATTTGTAGCCGAATTCTTTTTTAAAAAAGTGGATACATTCAGTGACTTAAATAAGGATCAGTACTTATAAAGTAATGTCATGTCTTAAATCATTATTGACACCTATTTATATTGAATATATAAATATTTTTAGTTAGAGTTTTTATTATTTTATTTTTCAAGACTTTTATGCAATAAAAATGAAATGTTATAATAATTAAATAAATTTTAATTGCATATTTTACCACATAATTATTATTATTTTTTGAATTTTACTGGTCAAGTTTTTTTATAAATTTTATCACCTAAATTTTAAATTTATATATAATTTATCAATGCTAACATGTCACTCAAAAAGATGAAGAAAAAATAAAATATATTGTTTTATCATCAATATGATAATAAAATGAGTAAAATTTAAAAAATATGACAGTAAAATACTTGAAAAAAAAATCAAGTGGTAAAATAATAAAAAATATTAAAATTTTGGAGGATAAATTTAAAAAAAATGATAAAATTCGTGAAATAATGATAATTGAATAATAAATATGTAATTAGGATTAAATTTTAACATTTTATTATGTTTTTATGGATAAAAAAAATATAACAAAAAAATAACTAGCATTCTATTATGTATTTACGATTGTTCATACTAGTTATTTTTTTCAAAGATATATTTCTTTGAAAAATATTTGTTTGAAACATTGAGTTTAGTTCTTTTAAAAAAATATTAACTTCAAGTCTAATAGATAAAAAAAATATTAAAATAAAAAACCTTATTAAAAATGTTCAGTTAAATTTTTTTTACAGATATTAATTATTGATAAAATCGATAAATACTATACATCAAACACACTCCAATAATATAATTATAAAAAAAATAGAAATATACAAACTTCTGGCAACAAATATTCAAACATTAATTTAGTGGCTTGTGAAGGATTAATTATTTATCCAACTCCTTAAAACATACATTATCTTTTAGAGATTTTTTATATTAATTTAAGAGTTTAATATTCCTGATTGTTAGTTACTCACAATTTTTTTAGTATATTCTTTATTTTTTTACATATTTTTAAATATTATTATTATAAAAGTTAACAAATTTATTGTATAAAATAATTTATTATTAGATAATAATATAAAAATACTTTACATTATAAATTAACAACATACTTTCTTTTAATTTAATTAACTTTATAACCATATCATATACTAAAATTTTTAAAATTGATCATAATCCTTTAATTGTATTTTATTATATCTGTGTTGTGTTGAATGTGTGTCTTGTTTTGCTGTTGAAACTGGTGCTTGTTGATAAGATAGGGTGAGGGTAAAGGGCCATAATTAATTTCTTTCCTTTGACCAAAGTTTAATTAAGCATCGTTTATTTGTTTGGAAGTAGAAACAGAGAATAATTTAATTTCTTCTTCAACTGTGGTAGGTAATTCAGTCGGCAGACTCAGTCAGCTGAGCACATTCTAGATCAGTAGTGACAGTGTGTGTGTGTGACCAAATTCTTCGACCTTTTAAATGTGTTGACCCACAAAGAAAGCAACCCAAACTCATTGGTCTTTCAAATTTGTAGAAGGATTCTTCTCTTTCCTCAAAAACCCAAAGACAATTATATTCCACTATTATTCTCTTACATCCTGTTATTCAAAAATGTCCATATCATTTAAATGTGTACGTCTACATATTTTAGAGTGATTTTGGTTATGTTTTTACTTAGACAATATAGATACGCAATCTTTGAAGCTCACCATAAAAATTTAAAACTAGTTATAACAAACACACAGACTATGTATATTCTATAGAGGAGTTAGTGTTAACACAAAACTCTTTTTAATTATTAATTACAATTTTAAAAAATGCAAAATTACAAGTGTTCCTCATTAATTAAGAAGTAAAATCTATTAAGTTTTATAATTTTTAATAAAAATAATAACTAAAAAAATATTTAAAAGAGTTTATTAAGAAAATGTATTACTAACATTTTTTTATCATATAACCATCCAATGTCTCATGTTAATGGTGTTAAGGTTATTGTAAACATTTCACCACACTCCAGAATTACTCTGCCTTGTATTATACTCTGCAATATAGGGATAGAAATATATGAATATTATTTTGAATATGGGAATATTTATCCCAAAAGATAAGTAGCAAAGAATACAAAGCCATAACCTAACATATATTTTATTCCACAAATCGTAGCAGATTCAAAGTTGAACTTCAGTAAAGTTAATGGTTCATTTACTGTTAAACTAAAACTTGGTGGAAGAGCACTTTACACTCCTGTTTCAAAATTTAAGATGGCTCTTTAATTTATCTGCGGCCAATTTGTTTTGAATATTTTGTTTTTACATATAAACATATAAACTTGGCCTGGCTTGGCTTGGCTTTTAGCTGTTTTGGCTTCAAAGTGTTGAACATTATCTTAAACATCGTGCAATGGTTAAAGGTAAAAAAACTCAAGATCGCATGCTAGCTTCTTTGGCATTACGTGGTATGGTTTCTTTGACTTCCTCCTAATGGAACTATAATGCTCATTTTGATTTTATTTAATTGATTAAGCCTTTCTTCTAAAATAAGTAAATTACACAATAGTTTTTTATGTTGGAGGGAAGGAAAAGAGAAAGGAGAAGATTTTTTTAATTTTTTTTTTATTTTGTTTAATGTATTGTCCAAACATTAGGCTGTAAATCCAATCTTTAAAAAAACTTAGAAGGCTTAAGAAAAAAAATTAATACACACTACCAATCGAAGTTCAAGGTTGCGTGTTGAATAAGCTCTTCTAAGGTTAGCAATTCGTTTAAGAACGCAAAATAAATCATTTTAATTAATCAACTGTTGATATTATATACACATACATAACAAATTACGAATATATTAAAATATCATTTGTTGTTTTTTTATGAACTAATAAAACTGTTCACTTTAAAAGAATTAAACTTTCTAAAAAAACGTACTATAAAAAAAGTTGCATTCGATATGAATTTAAGGAATCTTTGCATTCAATTAGAATAATTAATCTTTTATTAAAAAATATTTGGTCTAAGCCAACCTATTGCTTCAGTAATACATTGATACATATAAATTTACTTTAATAATGGTATTATTCTAATCAAACCTGTGTTTGTCTGTTCTCTCCTCTTTTAATCAGGAGTGTACGGCTCTTTTACTTTATTCTTACTTTAATTTAACGGAAATGTTTCAAGGATGTTGAGTCCATATGAAAGTCCATGCTTGAGAGTGATTATCTTTTAAGGAAATAATGATTACTTTTTCAAAAGTTGTAAAAAAATATCATTTCAAATGGATCAAGAATATGCCTTTTATTATAGGTTTTGCTGATAGTCAACAGGGCACTTAAATGCAATTACCCAAACAAGCGTGGCTGAATCAGTGATTGGTGGAGCAAACGCAAAATATCTTAATTTTTAATTGTTTTCTTATTGTAATAATAACCGAAGATATCTTTCAGAAAATTACACAACTTTAGATCATTAGCATTTTGGATTATCCAAAATATTTTATGAAAATTGTTAACAAGTAGTTAGTAGTTTGAACCCCTTAAACATATAATAATAATAATAATAATGTTTGATTTCTAACTTTATGAATAAAGTAACTCTACCGAAATCAATTAATAAGGCAAGAGGACTTCTCTCTCAAATTATACTCTCTACATTCTTTAGAGATTAGTTTCATGATTTTTAATTGTAAAGATATATTATTCCAGAAAAAAAGTTTAATAAATAAAAAATATTAACACGCGTTTTTTTTTTATAACATTTAATACAATTCTACTATAGTTTATAGTAATTTTTATATTAATATCCTGAAGACAATTATTAATAAGATGTATATTTTATTAGAGATTCCCTTTTATTTTTATGTGAAAGATTCTCTTTGATTTTGTTGCATTCTCGAAGGAAAAGAAACTTTTCCCTCATAAAGTTGCATGATTCAAATCTATGGCTCTTCCTTTTCTTTGTTCTATCTATATCTATTCAATCAACTTGGCGTTTTAGTCAAAGTCGCAGTCTCTACTCTTTACTCAAAGACCCAAAAAGAGAGAGGTTGGGATTTTTCTGGTGAGAAACTTGTAAGTGGATGGATAATGGGTTTTGGTTTTGGCTAATGCTAAACTCATTTTCAAGGTAGCTATCATATCATCATTCACCTCTCCCAAAAGACAACGAAAACGTTACATGGTAATTGACAAAAAGTTCTAAAATACAACCACCTTCTGAAGAAACAGCCAAACAAAGCTTAATTAAATACGCGCAATTTCTACTACTTCTCTATCCAATTTTTGCAATTTCACAAATCACCTCAACTCCCCGCCAAAATCAGCCTAAATAATAAATGTTTTGACGATAAGTTTAGATTATCATTTAATAAAAAATTCTTATTAGTATAATTTTTAAGATAATTATTATAAAAATTTAACATATATGATATGTGATCGAATATACACTGTCGGTGTATATATTATTCATTCTTTATTGAGTAAAAAACTAAATTATTTATTTAGTTTATTTAATCATCTATTTAAAAAAACAAAAACAGTACTTTTAAAATATTATTTTTTTTCTTTATTTATTTGATGACTTATATGTTCTTTTATTATTCTGGATTAGAAATTAGAGAATGTACCTGTGATGCGACTAATACTAGTCTAAAAGAGTTTTATATAGAATTTTCTTGTTAAATAAATAGTGTGAATAGATGCATCTTATATAGTTGTATAGTACAGACATATCAGCCAAAAATGCAGCATGGCTTTTGCGTGGGACTGAAGAAGGTCTGAAACCATGTGGATGCCTAATAAAGTCAAGTCATGCTCTACCGTGTTTCTTGCTCTGCCTATGATATAATTGTTCTAAATTTGTTTGCTGAGAATTAAAATAAGAATAATAAAAGTTCTTTTTTTTTCGATTCATAAAATTTTAGTTTGATTAGAAAGAAAATAAAAATATAAAAAATGAAAAAATTAACTCTAGAAAAGAATAATGTTATTTTTTTTTTCCAATTCAAAGTTAAATCTTGTTCTCTTTTCTTATTTATTTTCACTCCAAATAATAGGTTAACCTCTGTTTATTATGGTAAACTTCGAAAAGAGATAATTTGAGAGGTTTTTTGAAATTAACTGAAAAAGGGCAAGGAGGATGAAAATAAATTAAAACAAGTTGCACGTCATGTTCTTTCCCCTTAGATTAAGAAGGAAGAGGAGGGAATTATTATTATTATTATATTTTAAAATTTCACCTAAAGTATTTTTTGTCACATGCCTTTTTAATTTTAGAAATATTTCGTTTTTAAGAGAAAATATTATTTTTTTTCTTCCTATTTTTATTTCAAATTAAATAAATAGAAAGATAACTTAATATTTCATTCTTTTCACCCCTTTTTACCAAATAATATAAAAAGTCGCTCATTTTCTTTCTTTCCCATAATTTTCTTCTTTGCTGGGAAACAAAGCATGTTGTGCACCTTATTGAACCCTTATATGATTGAACAACGAAGGTTCAATTTGTTTTATCTTTCTCTCATCACATTTTAAGTTGCAATTAACAACTGAACTATAATGCAAGACGTACAAAACCAATTATATTTAACAAAAGGAATAAAATGGAGTAACGAAACCGCAATTAACAACTAAAACAAATTGGTACGAAAAAGTTTTCCTTGACAACCAAAAATGAAAATATAAGCAAGTTTGACAGGAGAAAAAAATATTTTTATTTCTTATTTCTCTAAATAACTAAAAATATTGTCACGTTGTTTTTATTTTTTTTTTAAAGAACTTGGAAAATCACACTTTTTTTATTGCAGAAAAACACAGTAGATTGTGTTTCTTCAGTGTCTTCATTATTTTCTATATAATTATTTAAAAAGAAAAGATAAAAAAAGAATAAAATATCACACTTTATAATCATTAATGAAATATAAAAATAATTCCAAAACTAAGGATATCTGTTTTTTCTAACTTTAGTAGGTTGTTATTGGCTGAAAAGGTGAATTACTTAGGATAAAATAAACTAAGTACTCGAACAATATTTGATTACATTGAAAAGAAAGGAGGTATAAATGGTTTACAAATAAAGTTTTAGATAATGTTTAATAATTAGGTTGTGTTTAAAATTTTCGCTTAAATTTTTTAAGGTACTTGTGTCAAACCAACTCTAGGTTTGAGAAAGTGTAGCCCCCAAGTTTTGTTGCTTGATTATTAAAAAACTAGAAAACAATACAGAAAATAATGCATGTTTAATAAGTATTTGTCTAAATATCTCGAAAGATTAATTGTTATTCCCAGATATTTATATGGGTCATAAATACTTATAAATGTTTGACGAAAATATAAGAATATTTGATAAATAAATAAGTTTGTCACTTGATGAAACGTATCTCATTATATTTTTTACTTCTGCTCTCAATATTTTAATAAAATTCCTTCTATTCATTGTGTTTATTATTTTAGAGATAACACATATAATGAAACTAAAAGATCCTAAACATTTAATTTAATTTAATTATTATTATTTTGCTTGTTTTTAGCTAATTTAATATTATATTAATTATTTTAACTATTACACTTCCTAAAATATTTGTTTTAATTTTTTTAATAAAATACTGATCTTTAAATAAAAGTGATAAAATTTAAAAATTTATTAAAAAAGATACTTATTTTATAATATATTATATTACGTAAATAAACAAATTAGTTCTATAAAAAACATATAAATATATTTTTTATGTCATTTATATTTTTAATCAATTTATCAAACATTTTTAACTTAATAAGTTAATTTAACAATTTTAATTAAAAATAAAATTTCAAATTTCAGTCAGATTGACTGTTTTTAAATAAACAGATCTTGAGACTTTTCTTGTCCCATAAAAATGTGCATTTTGTTCATTTCTTCCCCTCAATTTGGTTTTTAACAACAAATTGAGAAGAATGTCAAGAAAGAAAAAAAAAAAAAACAAAACAAATTGACCAGTGAATGCATATCAAGAAAGTATGGGAATTAAAAATGGCAGTTTAAAGAAATGGGCCCAATGTTATAGGATAAGAGGGACTTTGTCTTTTAGGTATACTAAAGAAAAAATGAAATGAAGAGGCCAATGGACGAATACTATGAGCTATTAACAATAGCAGCTATAATGGGGCAGGCTTAAGAAGATCCATACCCAACAATAGGCAATTTTCGTGAGATATATTTTTGGGCAAAGAGGTCCAATAAGCTATTTTTTTATTATTAAAGAGGTCCAACAATAAGATAGACTACTTAATTCAATAAGAGACCTCATTATATTCTTTGGCCCAAGAATTAGCCAACTAAGTTCATGTAGCCCAACAGAGGTGTTTTTTTCTTATTTTTTTTATACTACAATTGAGAGATAGATAAAAGATAAAATATTGATTTTTATCTTACGCAACAAATTTTTTTATGGTAAAACAAAAAAAACCACTGTTTTTTTTTTAATTTTAAAGATTAAATTAATTAAAATAGAAATTCAAAGACTACTAATAAGTTTTACGAAAGATCAAATTTGAAAACATATTTTTATCTTAAATTAAATTACACAAGTATAATTCAAGATCAAACATATACGTAGTCTAATTTTTAGCTTGAAATATCTTTTAAGCAAAAATTAAATACTATTTTTAAAAAATGGAAAAATTAATTTTTCTCAACCGATATATTTTCTTATTGTTGTTTGTAATTTTGGTTTTTAGAGGTGTATAAACTTGATGATGTCCCTCAATTAAACCCAAATGATCGAATCACTTTGGATTAAGTCTAACCATGTTGCTCAAATAAAAGGAGGACTTACGTACCAATGTATAAAATATTAACATAAAATTAGGACATGTTTGAGTTGTTACTCCAGTCACTGACATATGATATGCATTTTTGGATTATTTTATTAAATAATATTCATCAACTTATATTCTATTCATTTGTTGAGTATCACAAACTTGATATAGAGTATCTCATCAATCATTTTCTCTTATTCCTTCTTATTTCATTTACGTCTCTTTTCTCTTTTCTTACAGTATGTTGGTGAAACATTTTAAGTTAGCTTTTATAAGTTTTTGACTAGTTGAAAAGCTCTTTTCATTATATTAGTATTTTTTTATTCACAAATTTATTTTAATAACTAGTAGTCTTGGAGTGGTATGTTAGACATTATTTTGAATAGTATTTTATCATTTTACTTTTTTATATAAGGTAGAAATTTATTATTTTTATATTATACTATTTTAATCATTACTCTGTTTATATTTATTATTTTAGTAATATACTTCGAGATTTTAACAGCGGATTAGTATAACATTAATGCACGGCAGTATTACCGTATCAACCAATACAATAAAAATATAACACATACTTAAATGGATATTATTTTTATTTTACTTTAATATAATTAAAACTTGGATGAGAATATTTTAATATATAATATGAGTAATAATAGAATGCATAATATGTGAAAAAAAATTAATTGAAACTATAAATATAAACAAAACATTTGATCTTTAAATAAAAATTTATAAGAGTTTAAATTTAATTAAAAAAATAAAAAAAACTTTAATTACACAAAAAAAAACTCCTAACAAAGTTTTAAATTATATAAAAGTATCATATAAATATGTCAATTTTTATCATTTTATATATATTATTTTTTATTGTACTGCTAAGGTTATCCCTTGTACTGGTTGGAAAACTTCATCTTTGTTAACCCACTATTTGCTTAGATAATTAACCCACTATTTGCTTAGATAATTAACCCACTTAATTTTCAAGATTTTTCATAAAGGCTTCAAGATTCTTCAAAGTTGTTTGACTGTCCTACGTGAATTTAGTGTTGCCGCATGAATACTGGTTTTGTCTTCATAATTTTTATTCTCACATTCGCCTCCATATTGGTTAAAGTTGTTTAGTGACAACTTCATGTTTCTAAGTTTATTTTGAGCTAACATAGCATTGATTGAGAGTCTCATCCTTGTATATTCATTGCTTCAAACTTCCTCTATCATGATGCAATGATTTTAATGAGATTTATTCTTCTTCAATTGTCTTACAATACATCAAATGAATAGTTAAAGCATCTAACATTTGGAATTTGGTCAAAAGCATATGCAAAAATATATTATTTGGTCAAGCTTATATAGCACATATGTAAAAAATTTCTCAACAAATTCTTGTTGTTGAGGTTAAGTTATTCATGAGATGAAGTTTCAATGATAACAAATTGTTAATAAGTAAATTCTAAGTCTTATATTTTTAATTTAATATTGGTTTGCTTTGAGATGTGATTGTAAGATCAATATTTGATGATGACATCACATAAAATTAGGATAAAGATTGAAAAAGATCAATATGAAATATGCAAACCTCTAAAAATAAAGTTTGCTCATAAAGCACATCCTTAATCAAAAGGAAAGTTGATCAAAATCATATTAGATTAAACATGTATTTCAAAATATCAAAATGATCCAAAATCAAAAGTTATGTATGATTAGAAGATTGTTTTAGTCAAAAGGTAATAAGATTAGAAGTTACACATGATTGGAAGACTTATTAGAAGATGTTGAATGAAATAAGAAATGAAATATTGATATATACATTGTTCAAAAGTTACAAAATTGCAACATCAAAAGTAACATGCTCAGAACTAATGTTCAAAAGCAAAAATTTATCTAAACCATTAAGTACTTAAGAAAAAAAATTAACTAAAAGATTAGAAGATTGATGCCAAAATATTATGATATTTAGCAGCAAGAACAAAAAGCATTTTATAGAAACCAAAATTCAAAACTAGTATTCCTGACATATTCTAAAAATTGTTAGCAAATATATCACTTAAACTTTAGCTTATACCGATTATACATAATTTGAATTCAAATAACAATTGTGAATTTTAAGAGAGTAAATAGGAAATTTCAAGAAAAAGATTATAGAAGCAAGATAAAAGACAAGTAAATTGGTCAATGTATAATTGTATGAAGGAGACAACACATACAACTTCTAGTGATCAATTGTCTGAGTTGAAACTTGTCTTTAACAACTATAAATTACTAGTTTGAAGGTTGAAAGCCTATAATTAGATCTTTAAAAACACTAAGTGGATAAATTAACCTTTGTCACATGAGATAACTCATGATGAACACCTTAAATAACTAAGAAAAAAATATTAAAATAACCCACATGATTAAACAAAATTAAAACATTGTAACTTCCTACAATGTGAAAGAAAAATACTACAAGACCTAGTATATACTATGAAATTAAAAAGTAAAACAAAGAGTCTCCACTTAACAAGATGTCACAAATCACCCCTATTTATTACTAAGAAAATATGGAAATAACAAAAAACAACAATCAACAATAAATATCCACAAAAGACATAACAACATTAACTCTAAAAAGACAAAGAAAAAAATATGATGAATCGAAGAAAAAAATATGATGAATCCAATAAAAAGCTCACAACCTTGAAATTAGTCAATTAATACAATTATGTTGTGTTAAATTTAAAGCATGAGCATGTAGAAGTTTAATCAAGAGAATTGTTGTATATCATTTATGCTCACTTTATTGTGTTTGCAAAATATCAATCAATTTGTTGTAGATAAGATTTGACTAATTTTAATAACAAATTTTTAACAAAATAATTTTTTTTTTTTCAATATCATTTTAATTTTTATAGTGATATATTATGATGAATTGGGTAAATATTTAGTAACAATTAATTTCTATTAAAAAATTAGGATTAATTAATTTTTTAGTCTTTAAACTTTTCAAAATTTGATTTTTAGTCCTTAAAAAAAGGTTTGATCGATCAAAGTCCTTAAAATTATTTTCCATCACAAGTTTTAGTTATTGTCGTTAAAATGTATTGTTAAATTATTATATGACAACTTCTAAGTTTGTAGTGTGTCATTGAAAAAAATTTAAAGACATTGAATAGTCAAATATTTATTCAATGACTAAAACTCAAAAATTGAACAAATTTAAGGACTAAAAACTTAGTTAACCAAAGATTTTAATTGACTTAAATATAAATTTGGCTCTTTTATTTTATTCAATATGTAATTTTGATCTTCTTATTTTAAAATAGAGATATTTGATTTCTCTATTTTAGAAAATCCTCAATCTTAGTCCAATATTAATTTTTGCTTTCATTTATTTATTTTATTTCTTATATTTTAATTAATTAAATCATTTATTAATGGTGCCTTAAATAAATATGTTAGGCCTAAAACTTAGTTAGACCTAGGGATGACAAAAAAATTCGCACTCGTAGATATATGCAGATAAAATCCATAATAGATACTTTAATGAATACCTTTAACGGGTATTTTGTCTACCTGTAGATTGAATGGGGGAGAGTGAGTATCATGGTATGCAAGTACCTGTTACTTGTTAAAATATTAAAATACCCTTATTTAGTTGAATAATTTTATTAGTTAAATGAATTTTTTCTTTGATATTGTTTACATTGTGACCATGAGATAAATAAAAGTCTTTGAGGGTTAATGATATATTTGTGAATATGAAATTTGTTCCAACAACATCTATGTGCAAATATAAATTAATTTTAAGGAGTGTTATTTTAGGTGCATCATATTCTGATTTTTTTATTTTTATATTATTCTTTTCATGTAAAGACACTTCTTGTGCTTATTCTTACTATATAATAACATTTCTTTCTTTTGTCTATTAAAAGGAAAAAATTAAGTTCTCTTTTTGTTTTAATTTTTTTTTAAATATCCATAGATATTTATGGGTATATGTAGGTTTACAAAAAAATTGCAAGTAGTTTGTCTTGTGGATACCCATGGGTGTATGGATGGGTGCATCTGGATTTTGAAGAATGCAAAGTGGGTAGTGAGTAGGTACTAACCACTCCTACCCAAACATGTTATTATCCCTAGTTAGACCATAAAAAAAAAATAGTCAAAATTAAGAATTTGACCAAAATTATGCATTTTCTAAAATAAAGAGAGCAAAATGTCTCTATCTTAAAATTAGATATCAAAATTGTAGATTGAATAAATTAGATGGACCAAAATTATATTTAAGTCAAAATTTTATTCATACATTATTATTTCATACTAAAGTTATAAGGTAAAGTGATAGTGTATTAATAATTATCTAATCCAATTCAACCCATTAACTCGTCATTTTCTATTACTCCCCAACTTGTCCTTAACCATTTGGCAAGTCAATTCATACTAAGCAAGATCAATTATGTTTTTCAACCCACCTTCCGCTAGTGATTCAAGTTGACATAACTAATATAAGCCATGTTTGTAGATGAAGATGCTATGATGAGGATGCATACACATGGTTCTTCAAGGATGCAAACTACAATAGTTTATATTTGACAATTCCTTTGTTCGTTGCTCCCACTTTCTTTGTATATCATTTTTCTTGAATTGTAATTGTTTACTTTTATTTACTTTGGCTTTATTTGTCAAAATATTTTAGCTAGTTTTTAATTTCTTTTACTAGTTGAATTTACTTGATTGTTTGTTGAATAAGCTTTTGTTAGTAGGTTTTAGCATTTTTTAATATATTACTTCAACTAAAGCTTTTTAAAACACTAGCTTCTAATTTTTTATGTTTATCTCCTTTTTGTCCTTTCACATTTTTTTATATTTTCTTTATAAGATAAATTTTTATTATATTTTTCTCTCTTCTACCATTCATTA
>JAMLFT010000092.1:0-60198 GCA_026544285.1 Pachyrhizus erosus | reverse complement strand
CGCTCAAGCGAGATTCTCAGCTGAAATTTCTTCTGCTCCTCAGCTCCGTTGATCTTTGACTTTCCAAAAAACCAACACCCTCGACCTCCTCCAAACCATTTTTACTTCTTAAATGTAATTATCTTTCTGAAATTGAACCAATCTTACTATTCGATTTTTGAAATGGTTCATGAACCCCTAAATTTAAATTGAGAAGAAATTAACAACAAATGCTCGTTTTACATTTATGTAATTATCACACAATTCCTTCACATTCTTTGCATTCAATATTCAATAAAATAAACCAAACATTTATACAAAACAAACAAACTAAGAACTCGATGGAGTTCTATCAAAATTATCCATTTTCGTAGAGTAAGAAGCCTTCAAAAAGAAGCAATATCAAATCAGTGGTCCCTTTAAAATAATCCCATTGCCTGAGCCTTGTCTATTTCAACAATTACATATTGTTAAATTGGTTTATCAAAATAAACACCGATTTCAAGAAATGTTTCTATTTTCAAAATTGACCCGAGAAAAGACAGACTAGGATGGAGTGTGGAGCTTACAAAATGAGGAGATAGAAAGACTGAGGTCAAGTAAAGGTCGGCTAGAGCATCGTCGATGACAACAAGGGTTTGTTTGCAATAAAGGTGTAAATGGCGACGAAAAGTAAAGGCTCTAACGTCTAATCACATTAACTTAAACCCAACATACAAACACTTTATTTTTAATTAAAAGATCATTATTAGCTTATTTATGACAATTGAGTGAATTTTTCATGTATTAAATCACAATCATCATACTTAAGTAAACAAAAGTAAAATAAATATCAACATAGATGAAAGAAACATCATAAAATGTCATGCAGTATCTCACACCATGTCCAACTTGGCTATTCCAAATTCACACTAAAAACATAAGCTAAAAATTAGACGTTTTTTTTGGAGATTACAAAGACCTCCCAAATTAATGTGCGGGTTTAAAATAATTATATATGATATAATTTAGAGATATTAAAAATATTTTTAAAAATTACACTAAATTATAAAAATAAATAATTGTAAAAAATTATTGAAATTATATATATATATGCCTGTGAAAATTATATCAATTATACAAATTATTTGTAAATTAATATTTATTTGTGCGTGATATAATCTGAAGATGTTAGAAATATTTTAACAAAAAAATAAATATTATATTAAATTGCAAAAATAAAAAATAGAAAACATTTATTGAAATTATACCATAAAATAACATATATTTTTCAAAACTATATTATTTGTATACTTTATTTATAAATTAATATTTTTTCATAACTTTAATTTACAAATGAATACATTTGTAAATTTATGTAAAAACATAGTGATGTCAAAACTTAGGAGATAAGCATTGTTAGTATATTGTGGGTGATGTGTATGTGTAATCAATGTGGTAGTTAAATGTGAGGATAAAAATAATATTAGCATTAAATTTTATAAGCAAAATTAATTATAATATTGTTTTTAAAAAAAAGTAGGTTTGAGGATTAATGTGAAAAATAAATTGTAAACAACATGAACTTTGTTGGTTTGTTTCTTTAATATCTACAGGACAGAAAAGATAATAAAAAAATTAGATAACATTAAGCATGGTATATTCTATAATTATGTTAATGATGTACAAAACTTAAAAAGAAATGTTTGTATTTTCACCTAGTAGCATCTTTTACAATAATATTATATTTTTGTCACTTTGTGTTCCTAAATATTTTACAAGTGAACTTTGAATTTTGGAAACCCAAATATCTTGATTTGTGTTGAGGTCTTGGAAAATGAATATTACATTTTAATTTGGATTCTTTTGTGAAAAAGGAGAAGGTAGAGCAATTTTTTTATCTGCATACCACCTTCTATTTATATATAATGTAAGAATTGAGAGAGTAATATATTAAATATCCCATGTAAGATAAGTAATTATTTAAATTTTATTGAATTAACCATTATATATTTCCTATATTTAAAATATTATAATGATAAAAACTAACTTTTAATTTTTAAGTTATCAAATTAAAAACATGACTTTCTGACTGTAATTAAATTTTCCAGTAAACACGCAAAGTCTCTAGAAAAACGCTTATAACTCAATCAATCAATATTAGAATAGGCTAAAATTTTATGGGGATCCCTAACACATAAAAGAACTAAAATCAATTGTTAATTTAATTTTATGATGTTATTTAATCGTATTTATGAGTGTGTCCAGCTCCGACCTTCACATGTTTTTCTCTTTTCGTATCAAGTCGCAAGATCTTTTTTTCTTTGACATTTAAATTTTGTATTAATTGAAACTTTTTTCAGCAGTTGCTCCACTTAATATCATACATAATTAACATTAATACCATCACAAACATCATTTCAAGCAAACCATATCACTCATACACAATAACAAAATTCTACTACGCCGTGCAGATGATTTAAGTATCCCAATTTACATCAATGGTTATATCAATTCCGTACTTAGCCTCTTCGATTAACTCACCTCAATTTAGACAATTTATAAATTGTAAAATCAATGTAATTATGGTCCAATTAATTAATTTAAAACAATGACCATTCTTTTTTTATGTGAAATAGAACCTTATGGTTTCTGTTTATTCAATATTTTTCCAGCATTCAATGTCTAGTTGTAGCTTCTAATTACCACTCATCTTATTACAAGTTATTATCATAAAATAAGTTTAACCCACAGTAGCTACAACATTCAAATTTAGTCACTTGTAAAAACAAGTTTCCAGCACAATCAATACTATATTTTTCCAATATTCAAGAACAGTTCAACCCATGAAGTTTTCAAGCAATAAACACCATTTTTAAACTTCTAAATCATAGAACCATGCATAAAAAAATGTGACCAACTAATATATCAACCAATCAAAGCCATAAAACATCAAAGACATACCCATTTTCTATGCAAAACAAAGAGCTAAAGATAGTCACTTTTCTAGCAAGAAAGTAACACATAAACCTCAATCCAATCAGTTTTTCAACAACCCATACATACAACAATACAATGAGAGCATTATTCTCTCATTCCCAAGCATAAAAATGACAATAAAAACTCCTTCGTACCTCATCTCTCTTTTACAAAGAATGTACAGTGGAAATAGATGAAGAAGTTTTCCTTAGGATCCTAGTAGCTTCTTTCAACTGCAAGAGGGCTTGGGCTGGTGGGGGAGGAGCGGTGCACAAGGGAGCTAAAGGGGATTTTTAAGTTCCTATTTATAAGAAAAAGGTCTAGGTTAATTGACTATTCACCCATAAGTTTGATCCTCCTAATTAATCCTTAATTAGCCTTCTAATTAAAATTAGACTTAGCTAAATTAATTTAATTATTTTATATAGTTTCATGTCATTTTAAATTAATTTTTAGTTCACTTAAATTAAATTAAATCATAGTCAAATTTAATTTAAGAGACGGAATAATTACCATTTAGTTATTAATGAGTTGACTAAAGTCAACATTAATGATCTAAATTTAATTAATTTATGTAAATCAAATTTTATTTTTTATTTTATTTTACTTGTTTATAATTTAATAATTCAATAAATTAGCTTTATTTATCTAATTATCATATACGTTTATTTTGTTAAAACTACTAATTTCGAAAATTCAAATACAACTTAGGTTACCAACAAAATTCAAAAATGTTTGCGACACCCATTAAACAAAATCTCATTCTTGCCAAGCCTCCTGCATCACAATAATAGATGAAAACGAAGGACCTTCTGTTATTAATTTGGGAACCTAAACTATAAAAAATAACAAAAAAAATATGTTAAGAAAACACACCTCTTTCAAACAATAACGTAAGATATCATATACTATCCAATCAGATATCATCACTGTCTTCATCATCCTCATCATCTTTACTTTCATTACCATGTAGATGTGATGAAGCAGGATGAGAAGAATAGCTAAGAAAACTCAAGTATTGCATTAGAGCAGTTACTTTCCTTCTGGTTTGAGTTAGTTCTCTCTTGTTTTGAGTCAGCTTTTGCCTCATATCTTGTTTTTCTTGGTCGTGTCTCTGTAGTGATTGCTTTAAAGTATGAATTTGACTCCTTACTGCATCTACATCTTCTGGGTTAGTTGAAATGCTTGATGGTTGACGACTTCAAGATGCAGATAACGTTTTTCCTACAAATAATAGTCCAAAAGATCTTCCTTTTTTTCTTTCCAACCACATCTTCCCATATGTCTAAATCAGAAGGCATAGGAGTTGGTTGACTATCAGCTCCATCTTCTTTTGTTGAGCTTTGAGAAGATATATCAAATTTTCTTTTTTCAAAATTTTCCTACATCAAAATTGACCTTAAAATACTTTTCATTGCATCAAACACAGAAATACTATTGCCCCCCAACTCCATGACACAAGAGGATTAAAAGCGTATCAAAAAAGTGAGCAAGTAAAGATTAATAAAACTTATATAAGCAGATATTGCATGAGGACCCACCCAACTTCATTTCAAGTACCTTTATTTCGTCAACAGGTTCTTTAGAGGCAACCTTGGTGTTCAAGAACTCATCGAGTTGCTGCACCATTTGCTTTTAGTCTTGCCACCAAATAATTTGAAACTAATATAAAGAAAAACTCACTGGTCCTGCCACCAAAAATCATCCACTAATAATAAGTTATCTTCACACCTATTGGACAAAATAAACAACAATTTGGTAAGCTTAATAATATGTTGACTAATCAAGAATATATCATAGATACGATCTCATTTCTAGTACATTTTAAGAGCTTCACCATCGATTAACTTACAACTTTCTCTGTCTTCAGCACATCCAAAGATCCCAGTCATCAAAGGTTCATCATCTATAGGAGGTGCATAACTTTCTGGTAGTAGTTATCTACATTTAGAGCACTTGCAAACATCCAACTAAGCAGTATCATAAACCATGAGCAAATATTATCTACTTAGATGAAAAGTAACTCAAAACCTCAAGAAAATACACACACTTGTCTTTTTAACATTTTCATGTTACTGTTACTCATATATCCATAACTAGTGAGTGAAAATTTTAATTTAAAATAGAACCGCATAACTAGTTAATTAAAAGCATCATTGGAAGTCTCAGTTGAATAACAAGGAAGATTTGTAAAATTCAAATAAATGTTTTGTAAAACAACATGCACCAACTTGTGAGTATCGATGTGGGATAACAGACATATTCTCATACTCGCTTATGCATAAAGGTATTTTTGTAATTTTTTTAACAATAGAGGTGGGTATGAACATACCCCAACGTTTAAAAACAAATAGAAGTACTGCAATATGGTTATCCAATACCCAAACACATCACAATTTTCATGGATATTATTCAAATAATGGCAAAATATTTTGAGGAAAAAATAAGCTAGCCAACACAAGTTCAAAAAAAATGTAATTTGAGTCACAATATCTACAACTTATGTGGATTACAAAAGGAAAATCAGAGGCATCTTCACACATTGTGTGCATTGGTTTAGCCTTGAAGCTTATTCTTGAGAATAAAATACAAGTTAAAATCGCCTAGGTAAATAACATGAAATAAAAAAGCATAACGTACACCCCAAACCAGTTTATAACTAACAAAATTGAGAAAAAAAAAAAGTGATTAGCTTGAAGTCAAAAATAAGAAGACAGCCACACTCATGAACAACAACAAAAGGGTGGTGGTAATTGAGTTGTTGAATTTTAAAACTAAGCTACTCAAATACTAATCTAGAAAATACCAATATAAATGCTAAATTAGAAATGAGTTCAATACAAATGAGATTGGGATTGTATTTTATAACATCCTAAAATTTTAACCTAGTTATATTTGTGATTTATTTATTTATCTTTTGAAAATATTTCTTTAGAATTAATTCCTAGTAATTAATTATGAACTGCTAAAGGTTTCCTATGAGTTTTTCTAAGATAAGGTTGTTGATAGAAATTTTATTCAACTACTAAGACTTATAATGTGTATGTGTGTTTGAAATTTTGTCTATAAATTTTTGTATATTTGTTTGATAAACTTTATTTATCAAATAAAGATGAATATTTGCTTTAACCTTAACTAATAGAATATATACATGTTGCTTTAGTCATTTGAGAAAGGTGAAAATTTATTTGGAAAATTTTGCCTTTGCTAATGAAAAGTTGAACTGATCAACTTTGTATAAAATAAATTAATCTAATTATTTTAATCTACCTCTTAGAGTTAGAATCTTTACTTAAAAAGGAAGAAAAAAAGAAAAATGTGTAGCGTTGTCAGACAAAAATTGTCAAATATTGGTTGAAAAACTATTTTTTTCACAATTTTTTATAAAAACCCTCTAAATCTGTGTAGGCCCCACTATATGCCAAGTGGCTATGGCCTTCCCCATTGGCTGATAAACCTCATGGCCTCACTCTCTCACACACACAAAAATCTCACTCGACCTCAAGCAAAACATCACTCACCTATATATCCTAAGTTAACTCTCATTGCCTCTCATTTTACACAAGCAAAATCAATAGCTCCTAAGAGAGAAAAGTTATTATGCAAAATGACCCTTCCAACTTCGCTTTTTGGGCTAGTAGTACTTGATGTTTATCAAAACTACACTTATTGATTGACTTCCACTAATAGTTTTTTACATGTTCAAAAACTAGACAAAATTTCCTTTTCAACCATGTATCATGAGTTATTTTTCAAGGTCAATAACATTTTCAAATATTTTTGCTAAGCCCAAGGTAGTGCATGCAATGGCTGATTTATGGCACTAGAAAACCACCATGAAAGATTATTTTACTGGGAACTTTTGGAAGAGAATTAGGGTTTTATTCTTACCTTGTTAGAAAGGTATGTGCTAGCTTCAAGGTGTAAAAAGAACAACTAAAATTTCTTTTGGAAAGTCTCTGAAAAATGAAAAACACTAGACTATGGTCAGTGTGAATGAAAGTTTGTTTTGTCACCTTTGGCAATTTTTAATAATTTTTGTATTTTTTTGTTAGAGTATTAAAATGCTGTTATGGAAAATAGATTTCCAGATCTTTAATCCTATATAAAAAATATTACATTTTAAAAATTGTTAGCTATTTTTATTTTGGTGAAAATTTTGACATTTCTATTAAAAAGTGCCTAAAGCTACGTCAAGAGAAGTTCTTTTTAAATTTTCTTCAAAGTTTAAATGATTTTTTATAAAAAAATGTTTTAGTAAAATATTTGTCAAAAATTATACATATTAAATTAAAAAGTGAACTTTATCTCCTAGGAAAGATAATTTTGTTGGTAGCACACTAAAAAAGAACCTATTTTGTTTTGAAAAATATTTGGACATACTGTTTTGTTTTATTTTAATAATATTTTTGTAGATTTTTACTTATGTGTTATACCTTTTCAAAAAATACATTTAAAAACCTTTGGATGTATATAAAAATTTTACATTTTAAAAATATATTGACATTTAGATTCTTAGTGAACTTTTTGTCCTCTATCTTAAGTCAAATTAAAGAAAATTTGATAGTAATTTACATTTAGCCATTTTCTTAAATTATACTTGCTCATAATTTAGTCCCAGATTTAAATTTTGTATATGATTCAGTCCTTAAATCATTCAAACGCTTTTCATGTCACTCTATTTATTATCTTTGATGAGGAGTAACATGAAACAACTTTAAATAATTTATTTACATCAAGAACTAAATTGCAAGCGGGATACCTTTCCAACGAACAAAATTCGATTTTACTCCAAATGTAACTCACAGATGCCTTAGACTTTTACAATTCCCAACGAGTGTGGGATATTTTGGTTCAAGTAGTACTAGTAATGCAAGCTTTATTTTCCTTTCTACAATTCAGAATCATTAGAACAGCACTATTCTGTAGTGTATACAGGGAAGCTTATTAGCAAGCAAAGAATTTAATTTTGCAGGAACAGGGAGAAGAAAAAAAGCTAGCTTACATATATGTGACATTTGGAAGTAAACCAAATGGTATTTCACCCACTATGTTATTCGATATGACATCACTACAAAAACCATAACATGGAAATAAATAAATAGATCTTGAAAATAAATTATCCTGATAAGAGCCTAATGCCATACAAAGTGATATGTACGTTGCACTAACTAGTTTATGTGTTGGTGGGATTTTATTCCCTCCTTTATATTTTATAAATTCTTTAGGAATACATTAGGTCTTCGTTCCTACATATTTCCTTAGTCTTTTGCTCTAGCGGGTTTTGGTTTTTGTCCCCCCATCCTTTCTATACCTATTTCCTATTTTTTGTATATATTCATGGTTTACTGCACAGACTTGTAGTCCCTTTGTTAAATTAAAAAAAAAAAAAAACTTTATGCAAGGAAAAAAAATAGTAAATTCAATGTCATAACTTCTAGTGGAAAAAAAAATTCAAAAGAATCATATCCATACTAGGGAACGAAAAGCGATCAAAAGAGGATCAGTTCTTCTAACAACCAGCAGTAACAACTTGTAGACACAATTCGATATTGCTGTGAAATGTTGGAGGACATTTCCTCAAAAGATCGTAAGCACAAATCTTTTTTCGTAGTTGATCGTAGGCTTTATATTTACAAGTCAAAACTCTCCTTAAATCTTGCAGACAACTTTTTCTCTACATACTTTTATTTAATGATGTCTTCATCATGAGCCACTGAGCTTCCTTTAACTCCTCCATTACTGATTTACCACATTCTTGTGGTAATAACTTATCAAAAACTTAACTTGCATTTTTAGCAGTTTCTTGATTTGAGGAAATAATTGTATTATATAAAGTATCATCAGTACTAGAATAAATGTTGGAGCTAGAGTGATCATCATGCACTCCATCCTTAAGCTCCATTGATGAATATGAATTACCACCTTTCTTTGCTAGAATTCTTTCCAAGTCTTCAAAGCAACTACCAGATCTTGCTGCCTCTAAATATTTTGATGTTGCTTTTCCAAGTCTTTTAATATTATCTTCCATGCTATTATCATTCTTAAAAGTTACTAGTAAGAGGCATCGTCTCAACATTGTGTTCATAAGAAGGGGTAATTTGCAATGGTTCTGGACAAGTAGCCTTGTCAAAACCTCCAATACCTTCATCACAAAATTTGCACTGTGACATTGTAGTTCATCCCCATATTCAGATTGCAGAGACTTAAGTTCATTTTCAAGTGAATAAATTTCAGTTTGAGTGACATCCAGTACTTTCGACATGACATTTTTCTATATAAAAAATGAATTCATTGCAGTGGATATTGTTGAACTAGAACCCACAAAGCTTGAATGGTTAGACTCTAGCAACTTAACAATTGAAGAAGTCAAATTAGTCACAGTATTGACATCTATCGTCTATGAATTCAAAGTAAGCCTGTGATGAGACTAATTTGACTTCTTAAATACTTTTTAGTAACTTACATGGTATGCATGATAATTACAAGGAAAATATTACTAGTTTTGGAAAAGCAACATCAAAATTTGTAGAGGCAACAAGATCTAGTATATGGTCTAAAGACTTGGATGCAATTCAAGCAAATAAATGCTCAATCCAAATTGGTGGTAGTAATTCATTTTCATCAATGGAGCTTAAGAATGAGGTGAATGATCACTATAGTGCCAACTTTAATTCTTGTACAAACAATTACTTTACATAATACAATTATTTCCACAAATAAAGAAACTGTCACAAATGCATGTGCAATCTTTGAGAAGTTATTGTCACAAGAATGTGGCAACATTTGTAATGGTGGAAACATAGTGGCTCATGATGATGAAATCATTAAGGAAAAGTTTGCAGAGAAAATGTGGTCTGCAAGATTTAAGGAGAAAGTTTTAAAATATAAATATAAAGTTTTCGATCACCTGTGGAAAAGAGATCTATGCTTACGATCTCTGAAGAAATGCCCCCAAACATCTCACAACAATGTCAAATTGGGTCTGCAAACTGTCAGTACTGGTTGTCAGAAGAATTGATCCTTTATTCATGATCGTTTTCCTATTCCTGGTATGGATGAGTCCCTCTAATTATTTTTCAGCTAAAACTATGGCATTAATTTTGCAGTTAGTTTCCTTACATAAATTAATTAGTGCAACGTACAGGCATGCTTATCAGCAAGCACAGAATGTAATTTTGGGGGTAAACCAATGGTATTTCGCCCACTATCTTATTCAAATTGACATCACTATAGAAACCATAACATGGAAATAAATAAATAAATCTTGACAATAAATTATCCTAATAAAAGCCTAATGCCATACAAAGTGATCTGTACATTCCACTAACTAGTTTATGTGTTGGTGGGATTCTATTCCCTCCTTTTTATCGTATGAATTCTATAGGAATAAATTAGGTCTTCCTTCCTACATATTTTCTTAGACTGTTGCTCTAGCGAGTTTTGGTTTTTGTCCCCCCGTTCTTTCTATACCTATTTCCATTTTTTGATATATATTCATGGTGTATTGCACACACCTGTAGTCCCCATGTTGAATTCAAAAAAATGTTTATGTAAGGAAACAAACAGCAAAATTAATTTCATATAAATTTTAGTAGAAAATAAATTAGAAGAATCATATTCATACCAAGGATTGGAAAGCGATAATCTATAGAGGATTAGTTCTTCTGACAACCAGTAGTGACAGTTTGTAGATCTAATTTGACACTGCTGTGAAATGTTAGAGGGCATTCCCTCAATGATTGTAAGCACAATTTGTTTTCCACGATGGATTGAAGGCTTTAAATTTATAGGTTAAAACTCTCCTTAAATCTTGCATACCACTTATTCTCTGCAAACTTTAACTTAATGATGCCTTCGTCGTGAGTCACTTAGCTACCTTTACTCCTCCATTATTGATTTACCACATTCTTGTGGTAATAACTTATCAAAAATTTAACCTGCATTTTTAGCAGTTTCTCGATTTCTAGAAATATTTCTCTTATATAAAGTACCATAAGTACTAGAATAAAGTTGGACCTGGAGTGATCATGCACTCCATCCTTAAGCTCCATTGATGAATATGAATTACCACCTTTCTTTGCTAGAATTCTTCCCAAGTCTTCTAAGCAAGTATCAGATCTTGTTGTCCTAAATATTTTGATGTTGCTTTTCTAGGTCTTTCAATATTATCTTCCTTGATATTATCATTCATACCTTGAAAATTACTAGACAAGTAGCCTTGTCAAAACCTCCAATATCTTCATCACAAGATTTTGCATTGTGACATTGTAGTCCATTCTCAAATTCAGATTGCAATGACTAAAATTCATTTTCAAGTGCATAAATTTCAGTTTGAGTCACATCCAATACTTTTTAAACGACATTTTTCAATATCAAAACCAAATTCATTGCAATGGATCTTGATAAACTATAACCCATAGAGCTCAGATCTTCAGACTCTAGCAACATACCAATTGAAGAAGTCAAATTAGTCCTAGTATTTACATTTATCCTCTCTGAATTCAGAGTAAGTCTGCGATGTGATTAATTTGACTTCTTCAATACTTTCTAATAACTTGCATGGTATGCATGATAATAACAAGGAAGAAAATATTAACAGTTTTAGAGCTGCAACGTCAAAATTGGTAGAAGCAACCAGAGCTGGTACATGCTGCAAAGATGAGGATGGAATTCTAGCAAAGAAATGCTTAGTTCAAGTATGTGGTAGTCATTCATTTTAATTAAAGAAGCTTAAGGATGGGGTTAATGATCATTGTAGCATCAACTTTTATTCTTGTATTGACAATACTTTACATAATACAATTATTTCCACAAATAAAAAAACCTGCTAAAAATGCATGTGTAGTTTTTGACAAGTTATTGCAACAAGAATGTGGAAACATTAGTAATGATGGAAGCTCAGTTGTTCAAGGTGATCAAATCATTAACGAAAAATTTGCAAAGAAAATGTGGTCAACAAGATTTAAGGAGAAAGTTTTAAAATATAAATATAAAGTTTTCGATCACCTGTGGAAAAAAGATCTATGCTTACGATCTCTGAAGAAATGGCCCCAAACATCTCACAACAATGTCAAATTGGGTCTGCAAACTGTCAGTACTGGTTGTCAGAAGAGTCGATCCTCTATTCATGATCGTTTTCCTTTCCCTGGTATGGATATGATTCTTTCTAACTATTTATCTATTAAAAATATACATTAATTTTGCAGTTAGTACAATGTATGGATCACTAGGTTTAGGTTGTTGATTTCTTTACATAATTAGTTTAGCAGGTGTAATTTCATGTGGCCATAGATGTTGTTTTTCATAGAAAAGAAGGGAAATAACTCAGTTAATTATTTTTCTAATGTTAATTAAATTGGGATTAATATAGAATTTAAATTCATAACATTTACATTGAATAAATGTTATATTCTAATTTATCTTTTTGTTATGATAATAACTGTACTTACCTTTTGTCTTTGCTTATATTTTTGCAGCAAGAAATCAGCTAAGCTTGGTTCCAACATCTGAGATGATAATTTATACAAGCCAACGTCTTTCAGAATCCCAGAATGAAGTTAATAGTTGCATCTTGAAGATGCCAACATTAATTTTGGATGAAAAGGATAAAATGACCTCAATATTTAAATCTACTAATGGGCTGGTTGAAGATCCAATGGCTGTCGAAAAGGAAAAGGCAATGATCAATTAGATATCATCACTTTCTCCATCATCCTCATCGCTTTCACTTCCATTACCATGTAGAGGTGAAGTAACATGAGAAGAAGAGCCAACAAAACCCAACTGTTGTATTAGAGCGGTTAGTTACCTTCTAGTTTGAATTAGTTCACTTTTTTTTTAGTTAGTTCTCTCCTCTTATCTTGTTTTTCTTGCTCATGTCTTTATAATGATTGATTTAAAGCATGAATTTGACTCATTAATGCATCAATATGTTTGAGGTTAGTTGAAATACTAGATAGTTGATGACTTGAAGATACAGTTAACATTTTTCTTACAAATCCGAGTCCAAATATCTTCCATTTTTCTTTCCAACCACATGTCCATATGTCTAAATTAAAAGACAAGGGAGGTGTTTGACTATCAGATCTACTTCTCTTGTTGAGCTATTAATTGATAGCTCAAATTTTCTTTTTTCAAAATTTTCCTACATCAAAATGGACAATTACAAACATGATGAAACATAGAAATACCTTTGTCCATCAACTCCATAATACATCAGGAGTAAAAACATATCCAAAAAGTGAGAAGTAAAGATCAATAAAACTTGCATAAGCAAATTTTGCACGAGGACCCACTCAACTTTATTTCAAGTACCTTTATTCATCAACAAGTTCTTTAGAGGCAACCTTGGTGCTCAAGAACTCATCAAGTTGTTGCACTATTTGTTTTCAGTCCTGCCACCAAATAATTTGAAATTAATATAACGAAAAACTCACTGGTCCTGCCACCAAAAGTCATCTATTAATAATAAGTTATCTTTACACCTATTGGACAAAATATATAGCAATTTGGTAAGCTTAATACAAGTTGACTAATCTATAATATATCATAGCTACAATCTAAATTATAGTACCATTTAAGAACTTCGCCAAGTATTAGGTTACAGCTTTCTCTGTCTTCAGCACATCCAAAGATCCTAGTCATTCAATGTTCATCTATAGGAGGTGCGTAGCTTTCAGGTACCGGCGGTCTAAATCCAGGGCACTTGCGAACATCCAACTGAAAAGTATGATAAAACATGAGCAGATATTATCTACTTAGATGAAAAGTCACTCAAAACCCCCGAGGAAATACACACATTTTTTTAACATTTTCATATTGTTTGTCACTCACAGATCCATAACTAGTGAGTGAAATTTTAAATTTAAAACAGAAACCGCATAACTACTTAAATTAAAAGCATAATTGGAAATTTCAATTGATTAACATGGAAGATTTGTAAAATTCAAATAAATTTGTGTTGTAAACAACATTTACCAACTTGTGAGAATCGAAGTGAGATAACACAGATTCATATATTTGTTTATTAATAAAGGTATTTTTGTAATTTTCTGAACAACGGCGGTGGGTATGAACATCCCCAACGTTTAAAAACAGATAGAAGTACTGCAACATGGTTATCCAATACCCAAACACATCACAGTTTTCATGGATATTATTCAAAGAATGGAAAAATATTTTGAGGAAAAAATAAGCTAGCCAACACAAGTTCAGAAAAAATGTAATTTGAATCACAATATCTACAACTTATGCAGGTTACAAAAGGAAAATCAGAGGCATCTTCGGACACTCTGTGCATTGGTTTAGCCTTGAAGCTTATTCTTGAAAATAAAATACAAGTTGAAATCACCAAGGTATATAACATGAGATAAAAAGTATAACCTACAGCACAAGCCAGTTTATAACTAATGAAATATAGAGAAAAAAAAGTGATTAGTTTGAAGTCATAAATAAGAAGCCAGCCACACATGAACAAAAACAAATGGGTGGTGGTAATTTTGAGTTGCTGTTGGATTTTAATACTAACCTACTCAAAGACTAATCTAGAAAATACCAGTATAAATGGTAAATTAGAAACGAGTTCAGTATATAAAAGAATGGGATTGTATTTTAGGAGAAGTGTGAGAAATAAGTAGTGAAAAAATTGGAGTAGAAATTGTAAGGGAAGGTGATGAGGATGGAGGCACGAAGGGAATGATTGTGAGAGGAGCTTCAGCATCACTAACGGTGCATGGATCCGTTCTAATATTAACAGAAGTTACAAAAGCATCATATTCCTCGATAACCATGAAGGAGAAATCAATGTGATCCTGAGGAGAAACACATTAGCCAATAGAAAGATGAATTACAATTAGGGATTTAATTTTTAAAAGATACAAAGACACAAAAGAACCTCCTTTCTTTGTATTGCACAACTCATATTGGTGATGCAAAGTCACAGAATTGGTGGAATTTCCATAGAACCATGAATAGGTTCGTGCATACCAATTCGCGGTTTCATACCGAATCACAGGAATTGTGGTTGAATTCAAAGAGGAGATGATGAGATTTTCCCAACCATCTTAGAAGTTTGACCTATCTAGGACTAGAAACGTATTATTGAACCATAATTTAGATATTCAAAATGCAACATTCATAAACAACATAGAATTCTTTCACACCAAAAAATTGAGGCAACAAAAAACAAAAACACACAAATTAGAACTCCATTCTTGGAAAGAAAGGGAGCCATTGGAAGATATAAAGTCAGACACATGAATCCGAAATTAAAAATTGACCTCTGAAATTGCAAATTGGGAGCAAAAGGAATTGGATATAGGCGCCACAAACAATAGGGTTTGATAAGCCTTGGTGATCGCTACAAGAATCAGAGTAATTCTTGACAATACCAACCCTCTTAGAAGTTTAACCTATCTAGGACTAGAAACGTATTATTAAACCATAATTCAGATATTCAAAGTGTAACATTCATAAACGAGAACACAGAATTCTTTCACACCAAAAAATTGAGGCAATAAAAAACTAAAAACACACGAATTAGAACGTCATTCTTGGAAAGAAAGGGAGCGATTGGAAGATATAAAGTCAGACACATGAATCCGAAACTAAAAATTGACCTCTAAAATTGCGAATTGGGAGCAAAAAAGAATTGGATATAGGCGCCACAAACAATAGGGTTTGATAAGCCTTGGTGATCGCTACAAAAATCAGAGTAATTCTTGACAAGACCAACCCTTTTAGAAGTCTAACTTGTCTAGGACTATAAATGTATTATTGAAACACAATTCAGATATTCAAAATGTAACACTCATAAACAAGAACACATAATTCTTTCACACCAAAAAATTGAGGCAACAAAAAAACTAAAAGCACACGAATTAGAACGTCGTTCTTGGAAAGAAAAGGAGCGATTGGAAGATATAGAGTCAGACACATGAATCCGAAATTAAAAATTGACCTCTGAAATTATGAATTGGGAGCAGGAAGGAATTGGATATAGACACCACAAACAATAGGGTTTGATAAGCCTTGGTGAACGCTACAAGAATCAGAGTAATTCTTGACAAGACCAATGGTTCAAGTAAAAACTTTATTGTCACTTCTGAGTTCTCAAATATTTAATACAAATTGGGTTCTATTGTTTAACTCATTTGGAAGTAAATATAACAAAAAATAAAAACTTTATATCACTAACAAATTGATTTATTCTAGTGGTTTAATGTGGACAATTTAAAATAAGGGTACAGGGTTCAATACTAGTTTGTATAGTTTATTGTTATATTTTTTTTATACACGCAATTTTATAGAATACTTAAATACTAAGTCTTAGTCTAATAATTGGATTTGCATTCTCCTCTCAATCAAAACAAATTGAAAATAGCACTTACACCATACTCACTTGGCAAATCAATTTTATATTTTGTGAAGGAAACTTCTTCATGGTGAGAATTAAGTAGTACTATGTACAACTCTATTATAAGAAAATTTAACATGTTGCAAACACTCTTCCCAGGTTCTAAAGTTTTTCTTAATAGCAGTGCTAAGAAGAGTAGAAAGAGTTCTATTTACCACTTCTATTTGCCATTAGTTTGGGGATGACACATAGTTGAAAATAATAGTTTAGTGTCAATTTTCTCCCACAATGCCCTCCAAAAATGACTGGAAAATTTAGATTCTCTATCACTTACAATGCTTAAGTTTTGGGCCCACCTATGTCTTGAATGGGATTTTGAGCTTAAGTTTGGGCTTTTTGGTCGTGGATTTGGACTTTGATGTCCGCATAAGGAGATGAACCAAAAAATAAGTTGCAATCTGAGAAACTTAAAAGAACCATTAACATAAAATAGTAAAGAAAAGAGGAGAAAACATACCTAAACAAAGTGAGAACCTAGAATTTATAGTATGGAAAGACAAAATCCTTATACAGGATACCCTTCTTACCCCACTAGGAAATCAACCATTTTCTTTTTCATAATACAAAAGAAAAATAGACCAAATTTGGTAACTTCCAATTCAGGCATTTATTTATTCTAATTGAAAATTGACCTGAGTTGGTGGAAAGTATGAAAATATCAATTAAAATTATTCTATTAAATTCATGCAAGACAAGATACAGTGGTGATTTTAGAGGCATTAGTAAAGCTGAATCACCATACCATGCTTAAGAGAACAGAAAATGTGAAGAATAATCTTTAATTAATATACTGATTAAGCAGGTTTCCTTGTATTCTCATCTCTGTCAAGCTTGGTCTGAAATCAACAATAACGTAGCAAATAAAATACCATTGTGGTCCCTAGAAAAGTATACTTGCTCACTATTTAGTCTTAGATTTAAATTTTGTGTATGATTGAGTCCTTAAATCATTCAAGCGTGTTTCATGTCATTCTATTATCTCTTATGAGGAGTAACTTGACATAACTTTGTATAATTTAAAGACAGAATAAAGAACATAATTTATTTACATCAGGGATTAAATTACAAACGGGATACCTTTCCAACGAACAAAATTCCATTTTACTCCTAATGCAACTCATAGATGCCATAGACTTTTACAATTCCCGACAAGTGCGGGATATTTTGGTTCAACTAGTACTAATATTGCAAGCTTTATTCTTGTTTCTACAATTTAAAATCATTAGAACAACGCTGTTGTATAGTGTATACAGGCATGCTTATCAACAAGCACAGAATCTAATTTTGTAGGAACAAGGAGAAGAAAAAAAACTACCTTACATATATGTGACATTTGGGGGTCAACCGAATGGTATTTCTCCCACTATGTTATTCAAACTAACATCACTATAGAAATCACAACATGGAAATAAATAAATAAATCTTGACAATTAATTATCCTGATAAAAGCCTAATGCCATATAAATTGACTTGTACATTGCTCCAACTAGTTTATGTGTTGGTGGGATTCTATTCCCTCCTTTTTATCTTATGAATTCTATAAGAATAAATTAGGTCTTCCTTCCTATAGATTTTCTTAGAATTTTGCTCTGCCAGGTTTTGGTTTTTGTCCCCCTCGTTCTTTCTGTACCTATTTCTTTATTTTGGAATATATTCATGGTGTACTTCACACACCTGCAGCCCCTATGTTGAATTAAAAAACATCTTTATATAAGGAAACAAACAGCAAAATTAATGTCATATATTTTTTAGTAGAAAAATTGTTAGAAAGAATCACATCCATTCTAGGGAATGGAAAGCGATAATCAATATAGGATGGCCTCTTCTGACAACCAGTGACAGTTTGCACACCCAATTCGACACTTCTATGAAATGTTGGAGAGCATTTCCTCAGCATCATTAACGGTGTATGGATCTATTATAGTTCTAAGAGAAGTTACAAAAGCATCATATTCCTCGTAACCCATGAATGGAGAAATCAATATGATCATGAGGAGAAGCACATTAGCCAATAGACAGATGAGTGACATTTAGGGATTTAATTTTTAAAAGATACTAAGATAAAAGAACTTCATTTCTTTGTATTGCACAACTTAGATTGGAGATGCCTAGCCTTTGCACCATGTTAGTGTGGAAATGGCGGTGTATTGCTTTAACACACTTGCCATGAATGAAAACAAGCTACAATATCTTTAGGTTGGATTCAGAGTGATGAAATGAAGTAATCATCATTTACTCGACCAGCGACACAGTCATCTTAATTGCAATGACTCAATGGAATTTGAGAATTTTCAATAATACGAAAAATCCTATGGGCTATGATTTCCTTAACTTGTCGTTTCCACAATAAGATAACAGTATGATTGAACAGAATTGAAGACGAAGCTCGAGAGGCTATGGAATTGTCAACCAGGAGTGGTGGTCTGAGGGATATGTTAGAGTTTTAGCCATTGGTTATTGAGTTGGCTTGGAATCAAGCTTTGATTAGCATTTTAAGATTCTAGCAGACAAATATAAAAGAAGAACAGTAGAGAAAGAGAAAAAAATCTGAGCAATTAATGTTTTTGTTCCTCGAAAGCTGAGTACAAATGGTGGAGTCTGTAAACTATAGAAAATACTGAATTATGTGTCCTAATGATATACACACTATTTTTGCCTTTTATAAGTAAGATACAAATTCAATTAGGGATACAAAGGAAGGAATCAACTATACAAAGTTTCCTTCTTTCCCTATTTACAAAATATACACTAAGAACTAATAAGATTTTTCACACTCCTCCTCAAACCAGAACATACATATTATATGCACCAAGCTTGTTATAAAGAAAATCAACACAAGACCCCTTAAGAGATTTTGTGAATATATTTGTATTTGATCACTAGAACTAACATTTTGTGGTGACTTCTCTTGAAAGAAATCTCTCGTACAAAATAATAGTTTATCTCTATGTGTTTTGTCCATTCATGGAATACCAGATTGGATGCAATGTGTAGAGCGGCTTGATTATCACAAATGAGTTTAGTACCTTAAGTTTTTTCAAATTGTAATTGTTGAAAGAGTTGCCTTAGCCACATAATTTCACATGTAGTTGTTGTCATAGCTTAGTATTCAGCTTCAGCATTAGATCTAGCAATTGTATTTTGTTTCTTGTTTCTCCAAGAAGAACACAATAGTCAGAGGTGGACCTTATGTCTAATGGTGATCCAACCCAATCAAAATCAAAATAACAAATTATCTTTATCATATAAGATCTCATGCCCTGGTGCATTTTTTATGTATTGGAGGATGTGCATCACAACATCCAAATGGTTATTGTAAGGGGCATTGAGGAATTAATTGACGATGCTCATGGCAAATGTGATATTTGGCCTAGTGATACTGAGATAATTAAGTCTACCTATAAGTCTGCAATATCTTCCCGGGTCTTTTAATAGTTCCCCCTAACCCAGAAGAAGTTTGAGGTTGGGATCCATAAGCATGTCACTAGGACGATAATCAAGCATACTAGTCTTAGTGAGAATGTCCAAGGCATATTTGTGTTAGGAGATGACAATGCCTAAAGCAGAGTGAGCAACCTCAATGCCTAATGAATACCATCATGAACATCACTAGTAATAACATGTCATCAACATAGACCACCAAATAAATGCACAAGCTAGATTTTGAGTGAAGAAAGAAAATAAAGTGGTTAGCCTCACGGTAAGTCATACCAAATTGAAGGTAGAGTTGAAATGACCAAACCAAGCACGAAGTGATTACTTAAATGCATAAAGGGAGCGAAGAAGGCAATAGACAAGGTATGAACCATCAGGTGCAATAATTCTTAGAGTTGGTCCATGTAAACTGCTTGCAACTCACCATGGAGAAAGGATTTTTAATATCCAACTAATAGAGTGACCAATGACAGATAACAATTATAGCAAGAAATAAGTGAACAAAAGTAATCTAGGCTATAAGGGAAAAAGTGTCCCTATAGTTAAGACCAAAGTTTTGAGTATAACCCTTAGCTACCAATTAAGTTTTAAATCAATCAATATTGTCATTAGTTCCAACCCTCACTTTATAGATCTAATAACATCCAATGATAGTCTTCCTAAGAGGTAAATAGACCAACTCCCAAGTGTCATTAGCTTGTAAAGCATTCATTTCATCCAGCATCACTTGTTTCCAATAGAGATTGACCATGGTTTCGCTTGTAGACTTAGGAATAGACACATAATCCAAAGAGGAGATAAATGAAAAATAAGAAAGAGATAATTAGCCATAATGAACAATACAAGCATACAAAGGGTTAGGATTACAAGAAGATTAAATACCTTTGTGGAGGGTAATGGAAAGCTCAAGTTCAAAAGGTAGAGGATTAAGGATGTTTGGAGTAGGAGATGATGTGGGAGGATCAATAGGGGGAATCACTAAAAATTGTGGTTGTCATTGATATGTTAACAATGGTGGTGGAGCAACAACCATAATAGGTGTTGAAGTAGTAGGTGGAGCATCCAAAGGAGTAACCTTGTCAACAATCTTGGAGAAGAAGGAAGTAGACTCAAAAAATGTGACATTAGTAAAGACAAAATACTATTGAAGTTGGGGACTAAAACAATGATATCCTTTTTGAAAGGAAGAATAACTTGGAAAAACACACTTAAGAGATTTGACAAACATTTTATCTTGCCTAGAGTGAAATTGTGAGCAAAACATGTACAACCAAAAGATACAGAGGGGAATCAAATGAAGGTCTTGTTATGGATACAAAAGAAAGTACAGTGTCATAGTTATATGTCAACTCATTCATAACTTCTCTAGTTTGGTTCATAAATATATATCAAAAAACATATGCATAACATGATGTATGGTTCATAGAAAATATACACATGATTTATTTTTAAAATTCCTTAGAGATTCCTATCTCACAAAGGCTAGGTTCTCTTAAAATTTTCGCAACATATACCATAATATATTGCATTCACGTTTATTTTTACAAGCATCATGCATCATATATTCATAAGCATACAAACATGTGTGTAAGTCCCAAAAAAAAAAATCATATATTTCACGTAGATTATGCAACACATTTGCAACCATACAACATCCCAAGCAGTTAACATCATGTATAACTCAAAGTCGAGGAAGGACAATGCTAGAGAATTAGAACTTTCTTGAAGCTAAAGAAAATGAAGAAATAGAATTAAGGACTCTTGCATAAGGTTGGGCACACCTATGTACCATAAGGAAGTGAGCATGCTTATGCCTCGTGCAATTCTCATTTTATAAGGGACAATGTCTGGCGTACCCGTGTTAGGCTAGACACGCTTGTTCACGCGATTAAACCATATGTTTTCACAAATTTTGGGACTTTTCAACATGAGTCCTTCATTAAAATTTGAGTGCAGTCGTTTATCAAATTTAATTAAATTTGACGAACACAATATTTAATGAAGAATTAATACTCACGTTAATACCATTTATTACACAACTTTGGTAATTAAATATCAATTTCAATAATTTAAATATTAAGTAGTAATATTAAACATTTTTAATATCTAGTTAAATTTAAAATACTTCACAATATTTTATTTTAATTAATAAAATATTATTGAAATATATAGTCATTCATCCTATCTAATCAAATTCAATGACTAACATATATTTAAGGAAGAATTAGATTGCTCAATGCTTATACTAATGTTATTTATTATATAATTTTGATAATTAAATATTATTTTTAACAATTTTAATAGTAACATTAAATATTATATTTCTACTTGTGGTAAAATTTATTTGTGTAAAATTAGTTCATGTTGATTTTAAATGAATTTTATGAATAATAATAATTAAAAATGTTTATTTTACAAATATGTAACTATATAAATATAAAAATACATATAATTATTTTGAACAAACTCGTGCGTTGTGGGATTCAAAAACTATCAATATTTTTAAATTAATTATAATAATTAATTTTAACATAATAAAATTTTTAACCATCATTATATTGAAATTAATTATTTTAAAATAAAAAAACACTAACAATATTAATAGAAAACCAACCAAATAACTATTTTAAGTAATGTCATAACGCAAATTTAGAGGGTCAAATAAAAATTTTAAAAATAAAACACTAAAAAAAAAAAAAATATAATATATCAAAAATAATATTTTATCCATTCTTATAATATACAATAAATTAATAATTGATATAATTAATAATAATTATTTGATAATTGAATAGATGGATGAGCCGCACTTGAAAGATAAGGAGAAGCTGTCTTAGCAGTGAGGAAGGGAAACAACACCATATAACGGTATATACGAAAAAATAAAATAAAATAAAATAGAGAGTGCCACATAAATACAGCACGACGAAAACGGTTTCCGTTCTGTTTCAAGAATCAAAAATCAGTCACCACCAAACTCGCTCCCTCCCTTCATCTTCTCTCGTTTTTCGTTTATGGAAGCCCAAGGTGGTGGTGGTGGTGGTGGTGGTGGTGGCGGCGGCGGTGGTAGCACCAAACACGTGAACACCAACACCAATGCTTACGTGGACACCTCGAAAGCCGAGAGAGCAGTGTGGCTGATGAAGTGCCCTCCCCTCGTCTCTCGCTCCCTCCGCGCCCCTCCCTCCGACCCGTCTCGCCCCATCGCCAAGGTCGTCGTTTCCATCGACCCTCTCAACTCCAATGACGACGATTCTCCCCCTCAGGTAAGCCTCTCGTCGTTTCGTTTTTCTCCTTGTCGTCTATGCGCCACTCTTTCTCACGCTTCGATGGATGTTATGCTTAATCGACATTGGTTGCAAATGCTTATATTATATGGTCTGTTTGGTTGAGTCTTGAGAAAAAGAGTCTGGTACGCTCAGCTCTCGTTGAATTAATCCCGCGGAAATTTGATTAATTCAATGAAAATGAAAAACACTTTGCTACTTCATGGTTTTAAATTACGGTCTGTCGCGATTTTTTATATTGGAAAAAATTGCAGGCAAATGCGGCCAATGTGGTCGCGTTGAGGTGGGGAAACTCCAAAAACCTTGACATTGTGGCTGAAATCACCGTTTTTAAAAACCTTGCTTGGATTAACAAAAGTGCATGAAGGTAAATAAAATAAAATATAATTCACTTTTAATCTGGGTTGGTGGAAAATAATTTTCATTACATCCTGTTTTTTTACCTACGCACTACTTTAATTTCTTTAAAATTTTCTTTTGGTGTTGTTCTCCAATCGAATTGAAGTTTAACCTTTGTAGTCTGCAATATAAAGGCTTGAATTAAGTATAACATGGGTTACTGGTGAAACTCCAATTCTAATTGGAGAACAACACAAAAAGTAGCTAAGGAACTGCATCTTGTTCTTTGTTTTGTGTTTCGTCTGAAAATAGTTAGTGATTGTTAATATTAATAACACTTTTCCCTGTGATTTTTGTCCTTTTAAATTGATTGTTTAGTTAAAATACTCAGTTTACAATGGAGTTGGCTGGAACTGAAGCTGGACATATACCCAAATGTTATGTTATGGATATGTCTAAAGACTTCATTCCCATGTCTGTGTTTTCAGACACACCACAAGGTAAATAATATTCATCTTTCAATGACCATGTGTATTGAAAGTTACTTCAGTGGATAATTAAGCTCACTGTTATATCTTTATTTGAGGTAAAGTAGCTGCAATTATTTGTACACTCTGTGCTGTATATTACTTTCATATTATCACCTGGTAATTTTACGTCCATATGTTTTTCTCATATTCTGCTGTCATCAAATGATCACCTGTTTCCATGGAACAGCTTAGTGAAATGAGGGTATTGCTTCATAAAAGAAAGAAATGAAGGTGTTCATTGTTTTAACTCTGTAGGTTGAAATAAGATGACCTCATGCATATCAGCTATGAATCATATTTTGCAATAACCAGAACAATTTATGATGCATGTGCATTCATTTCTTCATTAGTTATGAATTTGACACTCCAATAATTGAGTTAATCCGTCTTAACAAAGCATGCCTTTCTGAAATTGAACCTGTAATTACTTTGATGGAAAATGAAGTTATGAACCACATGATTGTTTGAAGGGAGAAGCTTAGAGATGTTTATTTTCATTTTTTGTAAAGTATGTTGTAAGGTCCCCCAACAGTCCATCGTTGACTAAGAGGAACAGTAGCTTGCTCAATAGTTGTTTTCTCCTCCATAGAAACTCTGGGGTGTCATTTATTTATGATGTTAATTGTAAAAAAAGGATTTATTATGCATGCTCCTTTGAGTGTGACAGGAACTGGAATTCATTTTAAGAATTATTGGAAAATATAGAGACTGAAGCACTGATTACAGTAGGTAGGGAAATGCAGGAAAAAAAGTAGAATAAAAAAGAAACTATCAGAGAAGGATGCCTTCTCTGCCAATGGCAACGGCCTCTAATTGCCTACCTTCTCACTCTGCTCTCTTCACATTTATCCTCCACTCCCCCTCCCCCTAACTGAATTCTCCTTCCCATCGATTTTCCTTTACCAAATAAGCAGATTGTTGTGTGCAGATCATTAACTTGAATATTTCTCATCCTGCCTAACTTACACATGGCCCAGATTACTTCTTCCTTTTCTACCCTTCCCCCATATACATCCAATCATCAGAGGTCTATGAGAGAGATAAATAGGTATGCCAAGTATGAGAAGCTCAAGTTTTGCATGCAGGGTGTGAGTCACAATAAGTAAAAAATGAGAGGTTGAATGCAATGCATATAATGAAAACTCATTAAAATTTATTAAGACATTAGAAATTTATTTATCAGACAAATGGGATGGACTAATAGTCATCCCAAGTCTTAATTAAATGCTTAGAATTTTGTTGCTTTACCTTACACTATCATCCTTTATAATTAAATTTTGGGTATGCTACATGTTTCTTTGGACTGTGATGCTACATGTTCTGGTTGATTTTAGTTATATTTGTTTAAGACAGACAACTTTTTGGTGCCTTTTCAAGCTTTGATGCAGAGTATATCTTTCTTCAATATATGTAATCATTTTGGTTATTTTTCTAACAATATAATTTATTTTATAAGCCAATTGCCAAAGCAGAATAATAATAGAAATGAGAATTTTACAGTCAAGAAATTTTTTCTTCAATTTAGATATTCTGTCTTGGCATCTTCTAGTTTCAATATAGCATTGTAAATTTCAATAATCATTTGCAGTAAAATGGAAAGGTGAATCCAAATTGAAGTGTCTTACATTCAAGGTTTTGGATTTTATTACCAATTTGCCTCATGAAAGATCTTAGTTAATTTTTCTTTAGCCATGAGCTATTTTTTCTGGACTAATGTTGGACCCTGCAATGTACATTTGAATATGCTAGTTGCTCAAAAGATAAAATCAAATTAAATTTATAATTCAAATATGATGATTGTTGATTTTATCATCCAATTTTTTTAAGAAATTTTCATTTCCATTATTTTTCTTTTTTAGTTATGTTTAATAATGATATAAAAATAATCCCTTTCTTGTTTGAATCAGAAGCATTCAGTGCATGATTCCCACTATTTTACCTTCTGTTTTATTTTCATATTTAAATTTGTTGTCCTGTGTATGCATGAGTATTCAAGTTGGAGACAATCTACCTAGAGATACCAACAATCAAGTATTTTTCTGATAACTGTTAAAATAAATGGTTACAAATTGGGTAACTGTTGAACTGCATATTGTAGCATTAGATTCAGCTCCTCCAAAATATAGGGGTTTATTTTGAGGGAAAAGTGAGAAATTTCAACCCTTGTTTGATAGTATTTTTGATAAAAATATTTGTACATAACGATGGATTTGTTGATATTTTTCATCCATTGTTCCAATTCCTCAGTTTTCCTTCTAAAGTGAACCTATCACCTTAAAGGAGCCAAATCTTCTAGAATTTTATATTGCAAATCCATTTAGGATTTTAGTACTTCCTATATAATTCTTATCTCATGATTTAACTTGAGCAAATGATGTTTGAACTTTGAATGGACACTTCTGCAACATTTTGTTTTCTAATATTTCCATTCTCATCCTTTATTATCAACCATCCCATTTCCCTCTTCTTTTATGTGAAGAGTTCTTCTATTACTTGAAATTTCTATTCTTTTTGAAACCGAATGACAATGTGGCATTGTAATGAAGTTTCTTCCTTGGTTTCCTTAACTTTTATGGTCCCATTTTTTTTTTCTTTCTTTGTTTAAGGACAGTAGGATTTGCATTGTAGAATCCTTTGAAGTGTTTTCTTGTAAATCCTCTTGAGTTCCTTATTCATCTCCAATAAGGGAGAACTGTCTTCTTGATAAGCTCCCCTCTTGAAGTCTAAGACTCCCACTACTGAGAAATCTTTCATTTGGACAGAAGCACTTCATAAGAGTAGTAGTTCTGTGGCTAATATATAAACACGTTGCAGTTTCTCCTAATGTTTTTAATTTGTGTTTCTCTGGTTCTGTTATTAGCAGCTAGCAACTATTTAAAATGTCTAGATACTGGACATTAGACAGAAAATCCTCTCTAAAGGGCATGCAGATTATGTTGTTATCTGATGCTTTTGATTGGAGAAGCGTCTCAAAATTTTCAAGGGTGGTTTTTCTTCAGTTGTCTCTTATTATGGGATTGAGAGGTCTCCTTATCTTTTTTTGTGATGCTTTGCTAATGGTTATTTCTGAGGGGTTTCTTTGTTGAATATGCCAAGAAACTGGCGAGTCTATTTAATTAATGTGATGTCCTTTTACATTCTGATTATAATTTCTTGGTCTACAACTCCAACACTACATGATATCTTATTCTCTGCTGTTGTACTTTTTTCTTTCTCTTTTCCTAAGGAGATTTTAATCTAGAGAGTATTTGGTTTAATACCCAAAGCATCGAAAATCTCCTCTACCAAAGCTAAATTAGCAAAATGTAAATTCAGCTGTTGAAATTTCTCATTTTGTAGGAAAGATCTCTGTGGAGGGAAAAATACTGAACAAGTTTGACATGAGGCCTCATAATCAAAACCTTGAACTCTATGGTAAACTCTGTCGTGAAAGAACAAACAAGTCTACAGTCAAAAGTAGACAGATACAGGTGTTCTTATGGCTCTAATTCTCATAATGTTGATCCATTTATTTAGGAAATTTCCATTACCTTTGACTTCTGAATTATATTTTCAGGTTATTGACAACGATAGTGGGGCGCATATGAGGCCAATGCCAGGGATGATAAGTTTTTCGACTTCTGGACCTAGTGTAATGGCTTATTCTCTTTCTTATTATCAATTATAGCCCTCCATGATTTCATGCTAAGAGAAATCCCCTTCTTTTGGGTTGATAATGAGATAAAAATGACAGTCAAGGTTCCCTATATAAAAATACTGACAAGTGACAAGTCAATACATTAGCAGTTTGTAGCTGTCCCTTTGAGAGAGATAGGGTGTTGAAGAGGTGGAGTTGAGAAATACATCTACAGGCTTATTATGCAATTCAATAATTTTTGTTAATTTATACTTCAGTTGTAACAGAAGTTTGTGTTGGATTAGGAAAAGAAGAAAACTCCAGCTAAAACAACAGATACGAAGAGAACAAGAAGAGACCGTGGAGAGATGGAAGAGATTGTGTTTAAGCTATTTGAACGGCAGCCAAATTGGAGTTTAAGAAACCTCATACAAGAAACTGACCAACCTGAAGTATGTGCTTTGAGTAGTTTTACTCTTATAATCTGGCTTTTATGGTATATCACTTTATATTTATTGAACACCTGGTACTTACACAAGCTTAAATCTCTATACACAATGAACTACAACCATAAAAGCTTGTTGCTTCTAGTGGATATGCATGTATGGTGGATATAATTTTTTTGCAATTGAACTAATTTATACTAGATTCATAAGTTAACATTAGTTGTATGCATCATTTTCCGAGAATTTTTTAGTGGTATGTCTGTATCATTTATGTTTTTGATGAAAAGTGATGAAAATGACGGTGGATATATACATGTACAGTTGTACATAGATTCCTGCTTGAAATAGTAGTTACTATATACTTATACTGTTTAATTGGTTCCTGCTTGAAATATTAGTCTCTACAAGCACACCACATGATTATGAAATAATATATACATTATAATTGACATTTAATTCTATTTGAAGTTATTACTTATAGCAGTGCCTGTTTTAACTAACGTCTTGGATCTAACACATGTTTACAGCAATTTCTGAAAGATATACTAAAAGACCTTTGTGTCTACAACAACAAAGGAACTAATCAAGGAACGTATGAACTGAAGCCCGAATACAGAAAATCTGGCGATTAAGCAAACCTTCAAATATGTTTTATTCGTGCTGATTCATTTGTTAACCTTCAAAAAATTTTATAGCTTACTCATTTTGGTTTTTTCATCAAGTTCAAGTTGCAAAATGAAGCAGCAAGCATCCTGTTAGAGCCTTTTCAGTTCCTTGTGCACATTGTTTTGCAGATTTTGCTACTTCACTATTTCTTTCTTTTGTTCCGAAGTTGAAAAGCAGAACAGAGACATTTTTTAACATTTTACGATGTCATTGCAAAATTAACAAAATTATAATGAGTTTGTGATAAAACTGGCAAATTACACAAGAGAGGTTGAACTGTCCTTTGAATTTTCTAAACTCTTTCTGAAACTTAAATAAGCTTTTTGAAGTATGCAAGTTGTACATAGGACAGAAAACTAGTGAGTTCAAAATGCACTTTATTTTCACGAAACTTGAATACATGTAACCCATGGGATCCATTGTATGCATTTCTTCTGTTCCAAAGGTAATTTATTGCAGATCTTTATTGTCATCATAGCCTTGTAGCGCTCAGTCTCAGTTTTTGTGAAGTTCCTTGTTTTGTTCACTTCAGAAATACGAGAATGTTTTGGAGGAAAGAACTATCCTGCAAATAAGATTAAGGAACAACAGGCAATAAATTGAGCTATGAATAGTCTATTTTAACATCTTGTTGGGGATTAATTTTTTGTGCTCCCACGTGAATTTTGTTACTTTTCTCATATTACAATTTCATTCTTCTCTCCTTCATAAGGGAGTTATGACTTGTTTCGTCTCATTAAGCTGAGTTTATTCAAAGGGACTGTTGATAGGTTCAACTTTAAAAAATTAGACTTGACACATTTTGTCGATAAATTTGAGTTATACTTCTTATTGTCCCAATCTGATCCAATTAATATTTATTTTTTAATTATTTATTAGTTAAATCATACAGTACCTTATAAATTTATTTATTAAATATTTCTATTTTTATTTTAATTAGACAAATTAAAAAAAAATAATTATAAGTAATATTTAATATCGAATTATTTATGTACTTGTCAAAAAAAAATCATGAAAATGATCGTGATAATCTTCCATGACGACGAGAGTAGGTAAGAATAAGATTTGGAAATTTTATTTGAAAGATTGTGGAAAAATCAATCCAAAGTTTGAATATTAATACAAGTAGGTGAAAATTTAAAGAAAGTACATTCAAGTGGACAGTGAAATGTATCTTGAACTTGAAGAACTATAGTATCTTAATGAAAGGACAAGTAGAGAAATAGTATAATTAAAATTCACTAAGTATGACTAATGACTACAATCATGAACCTTAAATGTATGAAGGGATCATTTGAAGAGAGATGCTACTTAACATAAAGAAGGATCACCAACTATGTGAAAAGGAGGATCTTGAATGGAAAGAGTTTCCTCAAGATTGTCTAAAAAACTTGTAATTTAATTTAATATAGTAAATATTGTTAAAATATTTTTGTGGACGTAGACAAAATATATCAAATCATATTAAATTCATATTTGTCATTATTTTTATTTGTGATGTATCTTTGTATCTATATTATCCTCTCATTATTGCAAAAAGGGTTTTCCCAACATTTTTTTTTTATATAAAGTTAACTTGCCAACTTTTAATCTTTACAAGTTATATATTTTGAGATGATGCAAAAGGCATAAAAAAGGATTTTAAAAAAATAACAAGAATTCTATCATTATGGAAAAGCAACCTTACTCAATTTTTAAATCTAAAGAAAAGTGTTGTTATTATATTTAGTTATTTTTCTCTAAAACAAATTATTATTTATTATACAAAATAAAAAATTACTAGTAGGCTAATATAGTGTGGCAAACATTAAATTTATACTATGTTTTTAGTCCAGTAATTTAGGTAAAAATTGGTATTAGTTCTTGTATTTTATCTTTGATCATTTTGGTTCTTGAACTTTAAAAAAATAGTGATTTTTTCTCATCTATAATTTTCACCATGATTTGTGCATTCATCTTTATAAGACGATATAGTCAATGAGTTGTTACCATTAACCATTTCTAAGAGAAAATGATTGAAGCCTTAAGAACCTTTGTGATGAAAAAAATACTTCATGAGCTGCTTGAAGAAGCAAATTAAAGAATACACTTATAGTTTCATCACGTGGATCTACCAATAGTTCTTTCTCAGACCCCGCCGCCTAGGCTCCTAAACATACATGCCGATCGGAGAAGGCCACCGGCTCCTCAACCACCACCATCCTCAATGGGGTGATTTCAGGCTGGCAGTGGGAGTCACAGGAAGGAGCCAACGGATGAGGAGAATCCATCAGAAGCGTTCGATTATATTAGATCAAGTTAGAAAAAAATATGATGTTTTAAGAAATTTGTATTTCCTATTTGAATTATGTATGACGTTTACTTTATGAGAACTTGTTATGAAAGTATTGTAAGCTTGAAAAGTATAGAGTTAGTGAAAATCTTAGTAGGATATGAAAGGTTAAACAGTTGTGTGTTAAGACTAATCATTGCATAAAAATTGTTTATCTTCTACCTTATCTCTTTTACAACTTTAACTATACTTTTCATAAAAGCTTTCATTAAAAGAATATGTGATTTTTTAAGTGTTAAAAAGAAAGTTCATATTCTCTCACTTTAACTTTGTATTAATAAAAAATTTAAACATTCTCCTACTCATTAGATGATCCAACCTTCGTGTAAACAAATTTTCAAGAAGTTTTAAAACGTAATTCAATCACATTTCTTGTGTTTTCCTATGACTTACTATTAAATCAAACTAAATCATATTTATAATGGTAAAATATTATTTTGATGCTTTATGTTTTTGTGTTTTCTATTTTGGTCTTTTATGTCTTAAACTTCCTTAATTCATTCTTTATGTTTTAAAAAGAGACTCATTTAGTTCTTTTCATCAAGTTTAAGACAAAAATTGATTTCTTTAAAATATAAAGGATAAAGTCAAGAATTTTAAAACATAAAGAATCAAAATGAGAATTTTAAATGATAAAAGACCAAAATAAAAAAAGCACAAACATAAAAGGACCAAAATGATATTTTAGTTTTTTTTAATGATTTTGTAATTTTAAAATATCATTAGTTTGTCATATCTTCCTATTAATTGCTTTTAAAATAATATTTCTTTTATTATTATGCATTAGTGGAAGTATTCGTTAGCTTTATCAATAAATAATTTTTTTTTTCGATAAACCTAGCCATACGCTTTTAGTGGAGTTTCCCTTTCAAATCACATTTTTTTATCCATAAGAGTCCAATACAAGACCTTGCTTAAAGGATTGAAGTCCAATGTCTATTTTTCAACAAAGATTTAACTAATACATTAATTTTATCAATTTAGTTTTACAAACTTCAAGTCATAAATAAGTTTACCCTATGTGAATTTGATCTCAAAATATTAAATGTGAGTTTAAAAAAATTATTTAGAATTAATTATTTCATATAACTAAGGAAGTTGTTAAACAATGTTATTTAATGCAAAATAAATTAATTCAAACATAAAAAATAATTGACATTAAATGTAACGAAAAGATGTGACAACATAATCATAAACAAATAATTATTATTACATACACTTTTTTATTTTTCTCTTTATATTATTCTTTTACAAGAGAATTCTCTTTACCTCAACAGATCAAGATACAAGAAAAAAAATAATAGAAACGTGATGCATAGACAATTTAAAATGTTAGAAATTTTTTTCTCTTCTAAATCTAATAACTTAGTGTAATATTGGAAATTTCTTTTAAATCTATTTAAGAAAGAAAAAAATTATTATATTTTTTCACAAAGTCATTATAGAATGACTAGTCAATATTTGATTTATATGTTTAAACTTATAATTATATAAATATAATCAATATAATATGTTAAACAAAACAACCACCATCTAGAAAAATAAACATATAGTCTCCAAAAAAATATACCTTCACTTAACAATGTCTTTAAGATCAATAATTTTTTCACATTTGTGAAGTAAGAAATAAGAAACATTGATTGATACAAGACACACTAATGTTGTCATAAATAGTGAAATAATAAACATATTACGTAAGAAAATATAAAATCATAATCTAAAGAAAAAAAATAATATATAGTTTGATATCAATCAAAAATAATAATATTTTGATAAATCATGAAGTTGTCATAAAAAAATAATACAATGATTTTCTTCATATTTTTTGTTATTTGTCCTATACAAGACAGAACAGTAGTTCAAGGGTTTCAATAACATGACACAAGTTTTGCACACAAGACTCATTATATGTACAAATGTCTTATCTTTACATAATATGTTTACTCATTTGTTAATCAATTGTGTTTTGATTTTGATCTCAATAACCTATGATACAATATTATAGTCTAAACCAAGGATTTACTTGGGTTTTACCAATCACATTACTACAAACCAGTTCTGTGACAACACGACGAAAACAAAACTCCATCCAAATATAAATATCATTTAAATTATATGCAACGTCCTCTACATAGGGTCATATCTCTAACACCAAATTATATATAATGTGCTCTGCATAAATTTAAATTTCTAATATCAAATTATATATAACATCCCTTTGTAGTATAAGGTGATCCAAAAAAACCTCATTCTCTTTTATCAATTGTATGAAAACTTGTAACAATACACATCTCATTTTAAATCTTTGTTCGGATTTATGAGTTGTAGTCTATGCAGATTTAAAATAACAAACAAATCAACCTACCTATGTAAAGAAAATGAGATCAAGGCATGAGAGAAGAACGGGCTTGAGTTGAGAAAGAAGAAATAACAATTGCAATGTTACTCTTACTGAAACAAAAGAAACCAAAGAGACTATCGTGTGGCATAAGAGAAGAAAAGGCTTTACAATGCCAAGGAAGAAGAAAGAACAGTTGGGATGCTCTCATTTAAATTGAGGTTACAATGCCCTCACTAAAACCATAAAGAGAAACAACAAAGAGACTATCGAATAAATTAGGAATATTTTTCACATTATTTACATATGTCACTGCATTTTCAACATTTCCATGTTGAAAATGACTTCAAAACATTTTAAAAAATGGACCCAAATAGAAAATAATTACTCAAAAAACATTTTTAAGATAAAAAAACAAACATATTTTTAGTCTTGTTTATTATTTTTTAAATGAAAACGAAAAAATACACAAAGTAAATGTCAGCTAACTCTCTATCAATATTTTTTTATTTTCTTTTAATTTAATAGTTCTAATGAAAGTGACTAATTTAAAATTACTCAAAATAATTTGATCTCATAATTTTTTTCATTTTAAAAATAATAAAAACTATAAATTTAAATCATATAATTATATATAAATAATTAAAATTAAAAATAATAATCATTTAATCACCAAAAGGAATAAATATTTTTTTAATCTTTACCATTCAAATATATGATCTAGAAACATATCCAAATGTATATGTTTGCTTATTCCCTATCTTTTTTATCCCAAATTTTCAATTTTCTTTCCGTGAAGTCCGCACAAAATGAGTTACTCATAAGAAAATTTTCAGACAACCTAAATAAAAAATTTGGCAAAATTATTTTACATAGCATATATCTTGACTTTTGGATGGATAAATAATCCCTACCACTTGTATCTGGTCCAACAACCAGCCTTGAATGTAGCAAAAAATATGTCAAATTTCTAAAAAAACAGACATTCCTCTACCGCGCAGCATGCATAAATGGAAGAGTAGATCACCCAAACCAAATCTATGATATCATATACTGCATAATAATATAATAGTATGAAGTAATAACTAATGTTATAGAATATCATACTCTAAAACAAACGTGGGAAAAAAGCTAACAGTTACAGATCAAGAGAGAATTCTGACTTCAAGTAAAATGGAAGCTTAATATGGAAAGGTGAGTCAAACATAACACTATCCCTTAAACTAAAATTATTTAAAACAATATACATGATTCCCATGACGTAGCCATTGAATTCTTATAAATTAAAACCAAATAAATTAGCATAATATAAGAGAAACTTATTCTATTCAAACACTGGAAATGAAGAGTGTGTGGTCCCTGTTTAAGTGGCAGACCCAGTACTGAAGGGGGTCAAGGACAACAAAAATTACTTCAAAAACTACTTACTGGGTTACATCTCAAGGATTTTCTTCCGGAGCAGAAAGGAGAGTTGAAAAGGCTATGGTTGTTGGCATGAGAGACTAATTTTAGCAACACAATTTTTGCTATTTACCAAGGAAATGCCTTCAACCTCATGGGTTTGTTTCTAGAAATTACTCCTGCATCAGTGGTCAGTCGAGACAATCTAAAAGCAGCATATTATTTCCAAATGATCTTCAAGTAGGCTTCTTGGTCTTCTTCGTTTTGGCAATAGCATCACACAACTCTTTTTTTCGTTTGTTGTTGTTCTGGTTTTCATTGCCACCCATGCTTCCTGAATTCTTGCCCTGCACTTCCAAAGCCTCCTTAACAAAAAACTTTAATCTCCACAAGGTAGACTCGCTCTGCTTAATGAACACGTTATACAAATTAGCATACTACTCACTACAACAATTTGTGACAAACAGCTGTAATTCAATCAAAAAAGAAATAAAAACAATATTATTTCTCTGTTTTTATTTCTTTTTATTTACATTCTGTTAAAAAAAGTGAATGTCGTGACACTTTGAAATGTAAACATAATGACCTGAGCATCCATGTCAAGATCCACCTCTTCAGCAGTTGCTTGGAAGCTTGGATTGTTTTGAGCAACAATTTCCAGTGCTTTGCTTAGATCTTCAGGTGACAACCGGGTGAGAGCATCTCCAAGCTTTCTCTTTTCTTCAGTTGACATTTTTCTGCAAACATTTTTCTCAAATTTAGCATTTCTGGAGTGACTAGGTAAAGCTAGAGGTGATATGAAAGGGCGGCAGAATTATTTGACAAATAAGTTAATTGTGTTTAGCCATGCTATCAAATTTCTGTAGTTCTGAAAACCACTTCTATGATGAAGAACCCTGTCATTTGTTAAATAACGAAAATAAAAAAATTTAGGTTCGAGAGGAATGAGATGCAAAATTTGTCCTACATGAAGTTTGCTAAAAGACCATCTATTCAGAAAATGAACTGTCCATTTTAATCCTCCAAAAAACATATTGACAACATTAAATTGGATCTCAATTTATAAATATATGAAATTGCCTCCAATAATTTGAGACATCAAATTGCTCCGAAATGCAATATAATATTGCTTCTATCAAATTGAAAATGACAAAAAATTGGTTCTTTAAATATCTTGAAGAACCAAGGTGATGTTGTGCATATCTTTGGAGAACCAAAAGGGGTGTTTATTCTGGTTTTTTATAGGACTTGTACAATTTGGCAAATACAACATTTTTATGTTTTTATTGTTTTTGGTGTATTTTTTCTGCTTAATCTCTAAACCACTTTTCTGTTTTTTCAAACAACTGAAAAGCACTTTAATGTTGCATTCAGCGAAAAAAAATCTAACCCAAAAATGCTATTATTGATTTATTAATTCAAACGAAAACAATGCTGAAATTATAGGATTCAAGGTATTGGAGGAAAAGGAATAGGAGAGTATTATGACGTGTTATCATGTGAGGATGTTCATTGAACCTAAAGCACTAACCCTTATTTATACTAATCATAAGCCTGACTATATAAGGAAACGAAAAAGGAGATTCAGGAAATATGGAAACTAGAGAAACCAATACTAAGAGAGAATCTCTATAATAATACCCTAACATATAAGATATATCTAGATATTATTAGATATTCTAAATAATTCTACGATACTCTAACATATAATCAAGACTTTATTTGATATTTTCATATATTCTTATGCTCCCCCTCAAGCTAAGTGGAATGATTATCATCCCGTGAGTCTGACTGAATATCTGAAATGCCAAAGCACTGGGAAATCAAGAACCAAAATGGAGAAACCATTGTTATAGACAAATCAAAGTCAAACTAGTGCATGCCAAAAAGGTGAAACAATGTAGAGAACAAGACAAGTCTAAGAAAAGGTTAGGGCAGAACAATCCAGAAACTGAGCAGCAGCCATGCAAGACAGCAGTTTCAGAGTGTTAATGAGGAGCAGCACCTTTGTACAGCAGATGTAGGTGCATCCAAGGGAATCTTAACTTGGGTCTTTTTGGAATGACTGATCAGGACTGGGTACTTCTAATGGTGGAGTCACCAGCTGGACACCTTGCAACCTTGCTGAATAGAGGCAGTAGCGGATATGGATCCCAGATTGAAAAATGCACCTACTCGCATGGAAACTTGGATTTACTCAAACTTCGTAAAACTCATTTAGATTCCATCAGATTTGTGAATTTTTTGTTAAATTAGCGAGTTCATGTTACAGGAAGTAATTGCCCCCAAAAAACACCAGAACACATCATATTGCTAGGCACTCTGTTATCCTTTCACAACCATAATGAGCTCTTCCTTCACCATTTGCAACCCAGAAAGGAAGACCTTCATAAAATCTGCCTTTTGTGCCACAACCACTTTAGTTGTGATCACCCCTAACCTGCCTAATTGCGGCCTCTTTGGGTAGGCTTAGTTGCTGCCCCGAGAAGAGTATGGCTTAAATAAAGCTTATTAAGCTTTGACAATCCTTACTGTACAAACTGATTTTATAGGATTGAGTTAGAACCTAAACTCAAATTCTAAGATGGTTTTAGAACCTATTCTAGATCCATTGTTGAGCCACCACCATTGCCATGCTCTAGGTCTATAGCCTTGTGTGTGAAGTGATGTATTAGAAAGTAGCCTTAGCTATGATCACCCCTGGTCTGCCTTAATTACAGCCTCTTTGGGACGCCTTAGTTGCAGCCTCGAGGGGCTGTGTTTAGTCCTATATAGATTAGAGATATGGCTCAAATAAAGCTCATAAATCTTGGTCAATCCTTACCTTACAAGCCAGTTTTTTTGGGTAGATGTCCCTAAGCCCAAATTCTAAGACCTGGAATCTGAAAGTGAAAACTTCAAACTTGCTGCAACAAACTTGCTATTTGTGAACAGCCGTCTTCTGCATAAACAATGGGAATGTTCCCAAAATTGTTACAAGAGCTTTTTTGAACACATTCCCAATGTTTTTGTTTAAATTCCCAAGTTACAATATTAGTTGAGATAATCATTTATTTGTATGTTACCATTTTGTTTGTTTGTAGTTTACAAAAGCTCTAGTATTGGTCATTTTCATTTATGTATGATTTTATGCAATTACGTCACTTTGTTATTATGGTTTACTTTATTATGAAGTTTAAATGTTAGATTCCTATGAAGTTAAGCTTCTATGATTAGTTTACTTCATAATATTATTTTTGTATTACATAAAATCTTACAAGTTCATGAGTCAAGTTCATGATTCAAGTCTGAAGACCCTTCGTGAATTTGAGTAAACTCTCAAGTTTTATAACAGTAGCGGCCAGAAAATTAATAGATGATGGCCAAAGATGCTTTTCTAATTGCTGAAATGAGGACATGAAAGCAAGAACTACAAATTGGGGTTGTGATTCGCCCAAAGGGTTGCAAAGAATGAAGATGGATGTTGTTGTGGGTTGGGAGGTTCAACCTGGTGGTCCATGCCCAATGGCTTGTGTAGGGAAGGGCCTGCATTTGATGCCAGGTATTATATAATAGCTTAAATTTTTGGCACAGTGATAAGTGCTTATCAACATGTTTCGAACCTCCTTCGAGAGGGAGGGAATGATATATCCAAAAGGTTGCAAGGATGCAAGCTGAGTCTGTGGGGTGGATGCAACCTAGTTGACCATGCCCAATGGCTCAAGTGTATGGCATTGTGGTAAGCTCTTTTGGTCATATAAGGTTGAAACACAATTTCTGGCAAGACTCACATATGGCAATAGTCCTGGTGATGAAAAACTGAGATTTGAATTTGCTAGAATGTGGATACAACACAATGGGTAGATCTACTTCTAAAAAACAAATGTTTAAATAAAGTAGAGCTCCTAATTTTACAAAACTTAACCGCAAAAGTGTCTGGGCAGGAGGAAAAGGAAATAATCTGATACCATGTTGAAATTATAAGGTTTTACGTATAGACTATAAAGGGAGGAAAATAAGAGAAAAAATGGATTTATTATAATCCGTTACCCAGAAGTATCACCTAAAGCATGCTTACAACCAAAATATATCACACCATACAAAAGTTTAGACCAAAATATATCACATAGGTTATATTTTGGATCTATTTTTCAGGAAACATATGATGTAACAGCTAACCTGAATCTTTTAACAACCATCTCTCGTAGCTCTTCTAAAATCACATCAACTTCATACAGCTGAAACATACAGGGTACAAATTAATCAAAAGTAGATATAGTTCAATACTCCCATATCATATGTATCTTTAATACATTTGAAGACAAAGTTTATGGATTGTTTCATTAAATTCATGGTCCCATATTATATACTTAATAAGGTTGTAAACCTCTGACAAATACCTCATTACTCAAGTCTCTAGCCATTTTAGCTTGAGCTGCTTCTTGAGCAACTTGCAAGGCTAATTGTGCTTCAGCTTCTTCCACTTCTCGTCTAGTCTCCTACAATTTAATAAACCTTATATGATAACGGTATCATGACAATGTTAATAAAAAATCTGAGAAGTTTCCACAATGAAATAGGATAGCAAAATTTCTCAATTAGTAATGTTCCATCTTACCCAACTACTCTCAAAAATTTAATTGAAATTAAGTTACCTCTTCAGTAACTTTAGGCAGAAGTTGCAACCATTTCTCCTCAAACTTTGACAACAAAGTTTTTGCCATCACATGAACATCACTTCTTTCGTCATTATATTTCATAGCATTCTTGAAAACCAACCTCACATCAGCACATATTTCCCGAACATGCTTATATCCAGTACCATCCTTAGCCTCCATTTGATTTTTAATGGTACTGAAATCCATGGGCTTGTCAATGACCTAGTAAGCACCATATACAACAGATCAATAAACGTATGGAAAGAGAATTTAATGGAATATCATATTCCTCAAACACACTGCTGAATGAAATCAGTTAAGTGTCTACTAATTCACAAAGACAAAAACGTTATGTATTTCAAAATAAATTTACTTTCTTTGCAAAGTATTTTAGTGAAGAGAGAAAGAATTACATTGTTAGAGAATATGTAAATACTGCAATTAAGGAAATTAGGGGATATTATGAGCTATATGTATGAAACTATGTCAATTGGGGTAACCACTATATTTTGTATTTATAACTCAATAAAAAAGACACGTGGAACTCATCAATTGCCTCTCACTTTCTCTCTAAACATGGTATCTAGAGCTTGATGAGAGGCAACCTACTCCCTAAACACAATTGTTGTTAGGATCGCAAGTTAAATCATAGGATCCTCCAAGTTGCCTCCTCTGTGAATGGCTTGTGGGATCACTGCTGAGTGGGATTGGAGTAAAATCATGATTTTGATCATGAGATTGAGATTGTCAATCCTCAACAAAACAAGCAGACCCGGATTTCCAAGTTGGATCCCCTTTCAACCTGGCTTTAAAAGCCCTATATTTCTTTTTCTCCATCTCCTTCTCTGCTTCTCACTTCATCTACAAACCTAAGTTCTCTCCACTGCTGCCAACTGCAGCTGCCCCACCTCCACCCTGTGCCGCTGCCACCTGCTCCTCTTCTTTGGCTCTACAAAGTGCAAACTATAAACTGGTTAACAACTGGTTCTACTTATGTTTGGTGAATGTATTATGAACTTGTGTGTTATATGAAATTATGTTGTGTTTTTTAATGTATTGTATTTGGATCTTATGACTTATTATGATTATGATTCTTTGATTAAGTTTGTTTAATGTTGTGATTTAGAGGTTATTTTCTTTATCTATGTTGTTTTTCTATGCATATGTAAGTATAATATTGCATTTTAAGATAACCTTATGATGCAAGTTACGATCACTGTTACAAGGTTTCACCACCCCACCCCCTTCTCTTGATCTTAGGTAGAATCTCAGTTTAACAACATTGATGAGCACCCAATGGACCCACTGTTCATTGGTGTTTTTTTTTTTTTCAGAAACTGTATTTCTCTCAGAACATTCTCCCTCTTCATCAGCTTTGTTTCTCTTTTTTGCCACCTTTTTCTCTTGTTTTCTGGTGTGTCCACCATTGTTCACCCCTGGCAACCACTTTCCTAATGTGTTTTCTAGTGAACACCTGCTAGATCAAGGTCACATGCCCAAGACTGGCCACGCTTTAAAGTTTCACAGCCATAAGAGCTATGACATGCCTGCACACACAACAAATGCATCTTGCATTTTTCTCTCTCCTCACCACAGCTCTGCCACATCACCATTTCTGGTCAATGTCACCACCACTTAACCCATCTTTTGCTCATGTCTGATCCATTCTTGCTTTGTCCATTTGGAGTTGTGATTCACTTTTTGGCCCTTTTGGCACAGTTCACACTTCACAGCTTTTTCTCTCTCTCCTTCAGTGACACATGGTGAATTCCATCCCTCTCAAGGCTGATGCTTCCATTTTCACTGTCTCTTCCCCTCTCTTTATTAACAAGTTGGATAGGAGCAACTACGATTCTCAGGCCTCTGACATCAATATTTGACTTAAATGCCAAGGCTATTTTGACCAGCTTACCACAAAGGAGGAATCCATGGTTGTCGAAGACCATTCTAAGTGGAGTAATATTGATGCCGATTTGTGCTCGAGCTTAAGGAGTGTTAAAGATTATGTAAATGTGTTTAGAGATTATGCAAATATAGCAATTATGAATATTATGGGAGATCATCAATTGTAGGAATGTAATCATGTAAATTAGTCCAGCTTTTAAGTTTGTGTTTATGACTCATTATAAATAAGAGCCTCCGTTGTATAAATCTGACAAAATAATTATCAAATGTCTCTTATTTTCTCTCTCTCTAAACATACATTATGCAATAAAATATAAGAAACCTCAAGAATAAAAAAAGGAATATAATGAAGCTCTAAAGTCTCTCCAAATACTAGTAATGAAATATCCCAATGAAGACGATACCGATGCAAAAGTAACAGGGGAACTTGTATGCAAATATTAATCATATTCATACCTCATAATAATCATGTAAACCAAGGCCCTCTACATCCACAGGCTGCATAAAAGGCCAAGCCCACTTGTGTTGTGTGATCTGGCAGAAGACCAATTATTAAAGAACTAATTTTGTAATTTGAAAAGAGAAATAGGCATTTCCTATGCTGAAATCTTGAGTCTAAACTACTCGGTCTACAAACATGACATAAAAAACTATAATGTACAACAAAATCAGAGCTAAATTGCAAGTAATCAAACCACATAACATCACCAAATGAAATATAACAATACTTTGCATAGAATGTTTTGTGAATTTAATTTTTCATATAGAGAAGCATTTCACAAATGCAAGTTGGTTTTAAAAAATAATCCAAGATAGGGGCATGATAAACTTCTCTACTTTATCAGTAAAATACTACACCTAGGTCACAAGCCACTGAAAGAAAATTGCTGATTTCCACCCTTGTAAAACTTGCATTGACTTTAAAAAAAAAAAAAAACTCAAAAGTTGGTTCATTTTTAAAATTCAGTAAACTAATAAATAAAAAAAAGCCTCAATACAAATATTTGACCATTCCCAATCAAAATCAACTGGAATCCTCCATAGATGTTATATAATCTTCAATGAATAGTTCCAGGGCAGTAGTCTCACTTGTCCTATTGCAAGCTTCTCATTTTTTGCCCACAGTGCACTCACATTTTTCATCATCTACAATCATCATACTTGAAAGTTGAAAACCCGTTTCACTAGCCTGAATAAGGCATTTGAAGCTATCTATATATCTTTTAAATATGGAAATTTAATAAATATGCTTTTAAACACATCTAGTATTGGTTTTCTGCGATCAAATTTTGGAAATATAGGAAATTAACTCTTCACAGAAATATATATTGAAGAAATTTGTGCATGACCAGCACATCAAACTAAATTGTTAGCACTAGAAGCCCTATTAGAGAGACTCAAAGAATCAATTTTGTATTATTTCTGATAGATTGTACAACAGAACCCTGTTAACATATGCTATATATAGCTGCAGAAACTAGGCAAAATGAAATGTGGCAGTTATAACTGTCATGATAACAGAATAACTGACTCATAGTCGTGTAAAACTGTCTGTATACTAGGGAAAAATAAAGCTGCATGGGAAAAATGATATTCTCTCACAGACCAACTGAAAGAACAGGAAAAGAAAATAAAAACGCAAAAAGAACATGAACTTATATTTTTAAGGGAAAAAAGATGTACAGTTTAAACAAGAAAAAACACCATAAATAAATTTCTAATTTTAGATTATTACTTGGCTCTTGGAGTCATCATGAATTGATACAGACGATGCAAAAGAAATTCAAAATTATATGACCATGAGTGGAAATACAAAGATACTTAATGATCGCACAAATGTCTAGAAAAAACATATCTAAATAAATAGACAAATAACATTTTAAGACATAGATGCACAAGGATGACATGTTTCAAAGACTGCAGTATATCAACACAAACATCATTGGTCAATGAAAAATAGTTACCTGGCGTAGTATTGTGCCAAACTGGCGCATAAGATCTTGCATTCTTTTTGAAGCAGCCGCTTCTCTACGTGAGGCATCCTGCTGTTGCTTCTTAATACTTGGAACATGTTTCTCCTTGTCTTTATCCTTTGTAGCTGAGTTACCTTTAGGCATGTTTGTTTGCTTTTTATTCATACTCAAGTAAAAATTCTCTACATCATGTACTTTCTGCTCAAGCTGTTGGGACAAAAACATAACATGGAAAAGTTCTTCAACTGTAAAATTAAACAAGAGTAATCATAAACATACATATGACTAACATACAGATTTCCGACCACCCTAAAAGCCTCTTGAAAGCTCAGAAGAACACAGGCAACTTTTCATTCTTTAAAATTTAAATGTTAAAATCTCTTTTAAATTTTTTATTGTAGGGCTTACCAAAGATCTATACTTTATCACTTCAAACATAAAGTTACACAAGCATTATTTGGCTAAAAATAATTATACTGCAGAAAATTTGTGACAAAAAAACTTAAAAATTTTGAGCAATTCATTGCAACCAAATGAACCAATATCAATTGTATAATCATAATCACAAATATACATATAGGACAGTGATTATAAATGATTCATGTCTCTATTAACATATTAAAATTAAACACAGGAAAACTAAAGCAATTAACTTATTAAAATTAAACACAGCAAACTAAAGCAATTAACATATTAAAATTAAACACAGCAAAATTAAAGCAATGTAGAGATATGAAGTTTGTGGGAGGAGTTAAAGCAGTTCTCATTTTTCGCTTAGGTTTTAGCGGTTCTCATCAAACCAACATTCAATATTCTTATGTGTACCAGTATATTTGCAAGAGACTCAGTGCTTCCTACCAAGAAACCTTTCAAGTCCCTGAATGTAAACATTCATCAGGGACGTGATAGTTATTCTTTTTCTTTCTAACAATACCATTTTGCTGGTCCTCTGTTTCTGTTCTCTTAAATGAAGACTGAATTTCCCACACTACTAGACAACAATTACATTTTCTACCTATATATGCGTACACACACACCCAGCTGTATTATAAAGATAGAAACAACATTGTATTTGTAAGTATGCTTGAGCAACCTATTTGAAGCAACACGTAAAGGAAGAAATCTAATTAAACATGTGCTATTTTTTATTTTTTTTTCTTAAGCTATATTTGAAAACAAACTTGCATGTCTTGTATCCCTACAAAAATGTTTGCATTCTTTATGATGACAAAACAAACTTAATATAGTTTATCTTTTTAGCCTACATTCTCAGTCAATGAGAGCAAATAATCCCAACAATTGAACATAGGGAGAAAATAAAAATGGCTTAACCAGAATACAAATAATCCAAGAAAACCTCTGACAATAGTTTTATGGCAGTAAAAGATTACTCTTTATAGCCTATATACTCAAAATTCTTTATGTACATAATTTTATATACAAAGATTAAACACATAACTAATGGAATTAGAGCAGTCGTGGGATTTTGAAAAACCTTATACAGCTTTTTGACTTAGTGTCCCATCACAAACCATACTCTAGTAGAAACAGCATTTGCAATGACCAAAGTAGCTATATATTAAAGCTCTTCTATGAATCAGAGATCAAATGCCCATGAGTCATGCACCAGATGCATAATATTCTAACCAATAAGTGAGACAGCACAAAGCTGTAGATAACCCAAAATTTACATGCTCTACAGATCATTCATTTTGCACTGTCTCAATGGGTGTGATTTGTGGAACATGGTGTCAAGTTAAATATTGCAAGAAGCCATGTACTTGTCATACTTTTACAAAGACAGCAGCATGCCTTATTGTCTTACTATATCATGCCAAAAAGCCATAAAATGCCTCCTTCTCAATGACTTAACTATTGTGTGATGGACGGGCATTAGGCACACTCAATTAAAATTCAAGCCATGTGAATAATAGTATTTCCACAAACCACTTAAGGAGAGGCAAACATTAAAAATAAAACTCAAGTCTTATCTCATTGGTACCTATATATAAGCCATCAAAGTTATGTCATATCTATTACTTGTCACATACTGGCACCTCCATACAATTGAATTCCAATTTAGGAATAAATAATTAAAAGCGCAAAAGGTAGTTATAAACAATGTTGTTAAATGAGAGCACCATGGCAGATTTTTTGCCAACCTCCATAGGCAACTTTTGAAGGGAAGCCTCTTATGCTGGTGCCATAGACCACAATATGGAAGAATTTTGGTCTTCCACCATTGATAACACCAGTGATAAAATATAACACCAAATATAAATCAATGTGGAAAAGCGAAAGCAGACAATTCATTAAGTGTGTGTCAGAAGGAATAGGAAGAGAAATAAGAAGCAAAAGACGGTTGTAGCTGACACAGATGTGAACTAACAGCTGTACCTAACAGAAATGTAATAAATAGATGGAGATGGAAAACTAGAGAAAGGAGGGAATCTGTGAATTGCAGGAGAGTTTGGACACTCGTCAACTAGCCGTTGTTTTGTACAGCGTTCTTTCCTTTTGGGTCACATTGATCCAGGGATACTGTTTCTACAAAACACCTAATTTCCTTCTAATCCTTGTCGATTCTTTCCTAATACCAGTTGAGTTAATCAAACACAAACAGATAACTGAGCACGCACATGAAACACAATCACATAATAATTGACACCAAGTATACTTGCCTTATCAACTTTTGAAATTATCTCGTCAACACGTTGCTTGAATCCCTCTATTTCAACGGTACCGCCATTAGAAATTCCTGCTGCAACATTCCTCACCTCTGAAATCGATGCACCAAATGTTTCCATCTGACAGAAGAGGACCAAGATGCAATACAGATGTGTCAACATTTCACCAAGTGATAGATGGTATTTTAAATGTGCATTCTGAATAACATAGTGATAGGCAGAGAATATGGAAACAACAATAGAAGTAATAGGTACCGTTCCAGTTCCAGCTCCAGTTCCAGTTCCAGATAACAAATTTCTACCACTGGAAAACAGCAAGAAAGTGAGTCAAAAAATCGCGACCCAATCGTAAAATCGTGTGATTCTGCGATTTGGCAACACCTATTTGCGAGTTAGATCACGAGCAGGAGCTTCTTTTGGTGAAAATCGTTGAATAAACTCGTAAAATAATGGGCATGACGTGTTTTTTCGAGTCGCTCTGCGAAAAAAAAACAAGAAAAAACAGGTCAGATTCGAAACCCCTCTTTTCTGATATAAACCCTAATTCTCTGCTCACATAGGAACCTCTCTCTGTTCTGTGTCTTTCCTGCAACTTCAAAATTGGTTGAATAAGGAGCAGATGACCTGTTGGTGGGAGAAGAAGCAAGGGTTTTTCTTTTTTCTTTTTTCTTTTTTCTTTTTTCTTGAGATAAGGGATGATGAAATTAAAATTAGCTAGAGATGTTTTTAGAGGGATGTTGGGCCCGCTTGTAAATAGGCCCAGTCTATACCCAAACAATCTTATAAGGGCCTTGCTATTCTCACCTTGATTTCTACTCTTCCCACCCCTTTCTTATTCAGAAATAGGCAAAACGACACTCTTGTCCTCCCCTAGTTTCCTGCACCCCTACCCCTCACTCCTCACTTTCCAAGTTCTCAACACCCGCTTTCCCTTCTTTCCCTGTTTTTTTCTTCCCTTCTATCTCTACACCTTTTTGTTTTACTTTTAGATTCGACAAAATCACAATTCCTTTGTTATTATTTACACAATCAAATTGTAATTTTATTGAGTCTTTTATTATTTACAACTTTAAGCATACTATATTTTCAAATTAGATATTTGGATAAAAATAAAAGTTATAGATAATTCTTTTAACTTTTAAATGACATAAGATCAACCTAATTGAATTGGTATAGCTTTATATATAATGTTTATATCTTACAAAGGTTATTAACAAGTAATACAAAATGAAGGAGATAGTATGTAGGAAACTTAATAAAGATATGCATGTAATAATAATAATTGTTGAAAACGGATAAATGATAAAGAATTAGCAATTCAACCATAAGTCTAAGCCAAGGAGGTGATGGTCTAGGGTACACATCTAGGAAGGATCCAAACAAATTTTAAAACTTATTTAGTTGTGTAATAATTTTTTATATTATTTTATGTTATTTTTATAAATATATTGAAATCATTATCTTTTGTCATAAGTCCTTTTGTATATAAATCATAATATAACATGTGATTACAAAGTTTACTTTTTTATTTTTTTTTAATGTGTTGGATTCAGAAATTTGTGTCAAGAAATTTTTCTAAGTCATTTAACATACCAACATATATTGAACATATGATAATACATAAACTTTAAAATTTTGTTTTTCAACAAGATAAGAAACACAAACTAAAAATCAAATAACAAATCTATGATTTTATTTATAAGTTAAAATCTCTTAATCTCACAATTAGATATTTTGAAAAAAAAAAAATTAAGTACATTCTACATACCTATAATTAGACAAAAAAAAACATCTCTCTTAATAATCTTGATATACTCTTTAATTATATATAGGCTATATTACAATTTTGGTCTCCCCCCTCCCTCGTTAATTCCTAATGTGTGATTTCGGTCTTCTTATTTTTTTTTCTTCAAAATTTTAGTCTCCTTGTTTTAAAAAATTCATCATTCTATTTTTATTCTTAATTTTTCATATATTCTATTTTTTTTATTTTGTTCTAATTGAATCTTAGATCAAACACATTCACCTAAGATACTATTCAAAAATAATTTAATTAATTAAAATATAAAAAAAAATATGCAAAATTAAAGATAAGACCAAAATTATGGATTTTCTAAAATAAGAAACCTAAATTTTGAGAAAAAAATAGAAGACCAAAGTTAAAGAATAAAAGTTAAAGAGAGGCAAAATTTGTAATTTGGGTATATATATATATATATTGATAAAGAAAAAAATATGTGTAATATTAAATTTAAGACAATGATATATTGTCCATGATCTATAATAACACAAAATTAAATTAAATAAAAAAATGATATATAATTTTTATATTTGTTAAAATTATGTTATTTGTTTAATATGATAACATATGTAATTTTTAATGATATTAAATGTTTATTTTATGTAACATTGTTAGTTCATAAGACGAGTCAAGTTCCTAAAAATATTTTAATGTTGCAAACAAGTAATAAGTTTAATCATTCATACAAATGAACAAACTATTTACATTTTTTATCTTGATGTTCTATTTGTTAATCATTTGTAGGTTATTACAAGCAATCATTTGATGGACAAATAATGTACTTTTTATAGATAGTTTGATCATTTATATATGTAATTATTACATAACTTCTTAAGTTGTTGATTGTAGAGAATGTTTCAAGTATCTTTGGATTTTTTAAATATTAAAAGAGCATATCTCAAAGTGTATTCAAGAAGATTTTATGTGACCTATAAAGTAATGTCATGGTGCAATAAGAAAAATCTTAGCACGCGAAACGATAACAACATCTTTAAACTCTAATAGGAGCCTACAAAAGGATATACGCAAACTATTTTGTCATAAATTTGGTGACTAATTGGTGAAAAATATTTAATATAGCATTTAATGTCCCACACTCTTTACCACCAAATAAAGCAAGAAAACTGTTGTGAGACAACGAACACAAGAAGATTTCATCTATAAATACATGAAAGACATTAGCACATTATTATCTTTTATATAGATAGAAATTTGATCACATATAATGTTCTTTGACCTTTTACACTGTAAAATTTGTATATCTTGTTAGTCTTTACAAAAAGCTCTCAACCATTTATATACACGAGAGTTAGACTTTAACCTTCATTCATACATTCATTTATTTCAAAGGTTGGAAAGTCTTTTGATCCTTCTAATGTAACACCTAAAATTTTAACTAAGTTATATGTGTCATTTATTTATTTACCTTCTAGAAATCATTATTTGGAATTAATTGTTGGTAATTAATTTGACTGCCTAAAGATTTTCTTAGAGAATTGTCTAGGATAATATTGTTGATAGAATATTTTATTCAATCATTAAGACTTGCAGTGTGTGTGTGTGTCTTTCAAAATTTATTTATGGCATTTGTTTGTGTGTCGATTATCAGTAAGTTTATTTGTATATTTATCTAACGAACTTTATCTTTTAAATAAAGTTCTATAAATGAATATTTGCTTCAATATTAGCTAACATAATAATATACATGTTGCTTTCGTCATTTGAGAAAGGTGAAAAAAATTTTATTGGAAAAATTTGTCTTTCCTAATGAAAAGTTAAACAAATTAACTTTTAGTAAGATAAATTAATCAAATAAATTTTATATTTTGTTTGATTAGGACCCTAATTATTTTAATCTACAAGTTGGAATCTCTATTTTCAAAGAAAGAAAGAAAAAACAAAAACATATAGTATTATCTTACAAAAATTTGTCAAATATCAATTGAAAAATGGTTTTTTCATAGTTTTCAATAAAACCATCTAAACTCGGGTGGGTTTCACTATGTGCCAAGTGGCTGAGGCCCTCCTCATTGGCTACAAAACCCTATGGCCTCAATTTTTCTCTCTCACCAAAAACTCCACAAAAAAAATCTCATTAAAACATCACTCATATCACTCACTAAACACTCACCTCACTATTAATTCTCTAAAAAACTCAACCCACCAACCTTGCATGCATAAGCTAGCATTTTATCTAACATAAGTCTCACTTCATTTAACTTGGATATAAGCCAAATCGTGAGCTTCCAAAGAGCAAGCTAAAGCTCAAGAAACTCTCCAAAGCATCAAGCACCAATTTGCACCTTTTCTTTCATCTCCAACCATCATATTCTAATCTCTTGGGTAAGGATGAGCTTTCCTAACAAATTAAAGTTTGTGGTTCTTCATGAGAAGTTATTAATCATGTGGTAGTTTTTTTTTTTTTGTGCTAAGTCTATGCAGGCACCTCATTCCATAAGTTTTTCCATTTGCATGTTTTATTTCTTCAAAAAAGAATTGTGTCTTGAATATGTTCATGGTTGGTGACTTTGTTTGTTGGATTGCATGTCTTATTCTACCATTTATTATTTATTTAAAAAACCATGAGGATGATTCAAATAAAAAAGAGACTTTATCCAAATTGTTCTAGAATTTTTAAATTTATTTTCTATTTTAAATTTCGGTCACAACATGGGAGACAATAGTTGCACATGTGTTCCTAAATGCACATGTGTCATTAATTTGGATATATCTCAAGATCCAACCACTAAATCAGCCTAAAATTTATTTTTAATGATACATTGTTTAAAATCATTCTTGTGAAGGTCTTTGGAAGATAAGTTGTGCAAGCAACTCTAATCAAGCTTGTAAAATGATTTGCAACTTCGTTTTTTAGGCTAACAGTGCTTAATGATTCTCAAATATATGCTTATTGATTGACTCCACTAAAATATTTTTACATAGAGAAAGGATAATCATGTAATGGATGAGTGGTTGAAGAGTCAGTTCTCAATGAATGAATAACGACAAATTGCCACTCTAATGAGACGAATTGTAAGGCATAATCGTCCTTAGTGGTGTGGTGCCAAGTGGTAACTATGCAATAAAGCCAACTTAGCAAATCCAATGGACTATGAAGTCATTTTATAGTTGGTGAGAACTTGCTTAAGTATCAAAGCGATTAATGTACTCTCAACAGTCATCCAACCTTATTGATGTAAGATCACTATGTTCTGAAAGTTCTAGTGACAGCTAACTAATATGAATATATTTTAAGAATTAAGTAATAATATTTTTAGTTACGAGTAGAAGCGATAAACAACCATACTAAAGTGATTGGTCATTTACATGTGTCATTCTTAAGTCATCTATGTGTTCTTCATGAAGTAAGAAAACTCATTTCTTTCTTTTTCTTTTTAGGGACGAGCGTATATGGTACAACCTCAAAACCACTTACAAATTGATTGTTACAACAGAAGATGGACCCATGATTTGGTTAGGGGCGTGGACCATTTCATAGGTCACATTCATTTTACTTTGACACTTGTGGACAACACATACACACTATTAGAGATTTTTGACTTCTTCGTATGGTGAACATAACCTACTGCACAATACTTTTGGCATAACTAATTGATACAAATAGTCGAGATCTCATCATTTTCATCTTCATTTTCCTACAAAGATAAAGGCACTTCTAACACTACTAATAGCCTCTCTTACACCCCCGCCTCTTCAATATTCGTTATCTTAGCGTAGTGTTACTCTGTCATGGGGATAAGGTCTCACACTCTGACCTTATTTGGGTAAAGAAGTCATCGAGTGGCACTCAGTCCTATGGAGCTTGGAGAGGAGGACGATAACAACGATAATGAGTAGGTCCCTATTAATGGGGACAATTCAGTACCAAAGATAAAGGTTGAGCTACCAGAGGCAAAGGTTGAGGTACTCAAGGTGGATGTTAATGTACCAAAGGTAGAAGTAGAGGTAGAGGTTGATGTACAAGAGGCAACTCCTACTACAAGAGGAGCAAATAGGTTAGTTGAGAGCAAGGAGGAGGAAGACCTTGAAGAGGACCTACAAGAGTACCCTCATAAGGTTAGACTTCCTCGAGTCACCGACCCACACCGACATGGTGGACACACACTATAACATCCTACTTTAATATAATAAAATTATAATTTTTTTAATTAGAAATTTATTTTTACTCATTTAAATGTTCTAGTATGGTTCAAATAAGGTTACAATTTTAAATTATATGAGAAATATTATCTAAAAGATACTTTGGAGAGAGAGAAATAATAAACTAGCCAAGTAGAGTAAAAAATAAGCTTAAATAAATAGAAATAGTTTGATTTTAAATAGAAAATAGATTTAGATATTTTAGATAAAATAATAAGTAGAAGAAAACAATAAAAATTAGCGAATGAGAATCTAAATTTTTTTTATAAGTCAAAAATATAATTTTTAATAATTAAATACAAATAAATAAATATTTAGATAAGAGAAATAAATAAATTTTATCAAAATAAAATAAATATTTGGTGAAAGAAAATATAGGAATAGAAGAAGAAAAATATATACTAATTTATAGGACTTTTGGAAAAAATTAGAAATAAAAAATATCATTTTTAAAAATAAAAATAGAAAATAAAAAATAAAAGAAAATAAGAAAAAGAAAGGGGAAAATGAAAAAGGGGTTGCCAATTCAGCTAGCTTCCTTGGGCGTAATAGAAATGCTTTAACTTGTATAAGTATTATCCATAATAAATAAACCACAAAGAGAGAAAAAGAAGAAAAAAATTTTGGGTAAGGTGGATTCGAATATACGACCTAAGAGCATAAAGGAAAATTAGGGAGCAGGGGTTGTCATTTGACAGCGAGGCCCATCGTTGAAAACTTAAACAAATAAAATCTTTATAAGTTAAAGTTAAAAACATTAGGCCACCATTGAAGTAGCTCACGAGCTCTACACCTCAAGCTTTCTACGTCGCCCTACAAGCCTTAGGGTATGCAATAAACCCAACTATTTTTGCTCATCCCTTACAAATTTTATAAGCTGAAATTCGAGTACCTCTGCTATAAATAACCAAAACCCAGTGGCACAAAAAGAAGAAAAAATGGGGAATACAAGTCCAACTTTTAACCTCTATTCGAACTCTTTTTGCCTAAATTGAGTTGCTGGAAGTTTTGTTTTTATCACAGCAACATTTCAATGTTGTTGATACAGAGAAAGAGGCAGAGAACAAGGAGATACCCAAGTCGTTGGAGCCCGTCGGAGACCTCATTAGAAAATTCAATTTTTAGGTCAAATGAGTCATTTTCCTTTAATTTTCGATTACCAATAGCTTTAGAATTATGGTAATTGCATTTTAGAATCATAATTTGGTTTGAATTTGTCAGGGAAATTAAAATCCGATTCACTATAAATCACCATCAATGTTCGAATCAAATATTTGTTTTATTGAAACCCAATCCTCAAAGCTCAAACAATGATTGGATTCTATAGTCTAAAATGAATAGCAAATCATAGGCTTAACCTTTTGAGGCTTTAAAGAGGAAGGGAAAGAAAATGGTGGGTTTTATGTAAAAAATGGTCTAAGGAAGAAGAAGGTGCAGGGTAAGGGGTGAAGATAATAAATGAAGGGTGCAAATAGGAAAAAAAAAAGAAAGAAAGAAAGATAGAAAAGAAGAAAAGAAAAGATTATTTTATCTTTTTCCTTTAATTTAGACATATTCTTTGATTTATGAATGAATCTTTTATCGACATTCCAACATTTAATTAGTCAACCAAAATAGAATGAATCAGAAGTAAGTAGGGAAAATGAAAGGAGAATATAAAGGAGAAAATTATAGTAAAAATCCATAAAAAAGATGATTATGCCTTTTTCTTATTTTTTTATTATAATATGAATAATTTCTCAATTGAATTTATAATATTCAATAAATAAATAAAATAGAATCAAATTTGAGTATGAAAAAAAAAATTAAGAACATAAACATGAAGATCTTGAAAAAAGATAGAGACTATTTTGCCCTAATTTTCTCAAAGTCTTGAAAAAAAAGACTATTTTGTCCTTATCTTGCCATTTTAATGTGTGGAATGATGTTTAACTATAATTTTACTGTTTCTATATTATAGAGGAGTCTATAAGGGATGATAATTGTCTCCATGAAACAGTAAATTACAAAAATAACCTTAGGATAGAGAATGAACTGAGAAACTCTCAAACAATGAGTAAATAACATTTGTATAAGAGTTACAAAGCAAGAATGAAATAAAAATGTTATACGATGATATCATGGAATTAAACATCAGTACTAAGAAAAGTTGATAAACAAAGAAAGAGAGGTAGAATGAGTTAGAATTCGTAACAAGTGAGAAATAAGACTAGAGATTGCAAGGACTAACCATAGAAGGTACTTGAGGAATGTACGCATGTTCTGGTCAGTCCTTGGAGTAGATAAGGTGTCAAGTTGTGAACCGCTCATAGTGAAGAGGGTGTCATGAAACCAACTTGGCGTCCCTAACAAAGCGGAGCATTACCAAGATTCGATTGAGAGTATCTTGGCCCCAATACCAAGTAGGATATGTACTCCCAATCGTTAACCCAAAATGCAAACTTGAATTATTATTGACACACTCATATAAGTCTTCCCAAAGAAAGTAGTAATGGAGGCTACTAAGGGCCCTAAATCGAGTAGAATCTCTATTTAGGTATGTTACGGTGAAGAGAGAGTCTACGATAGATAGAGATAATCTATATGTGTGTGATTATTTAAGTATAGATTACTCACTCTTACAACCCTCACATTTCAAATACAAATGGCAAACGAGTTCCAACCCCTCATTCACCTAATAATAGTACCCTTGGAGGGATGATGGACGCATGATAGGACTGGTGGAGACAATACATTCATGAGTTATGTCAGATTCTCTTTTAGACTTCCAAACATTGTAGTTGTATGGCAGTTCCATCACACAGACATCCCAGTAATCTTATCTCATACCCAACCACCTAGATTCACAAATGTTCCTCCAAATGTTCTTGCAATACATTAACGGGCTCAAACCCCTTTACACCAAAATTCATCTATAGGCTCAGTCCTAACAAATAGGCAAGGTAGAGGACCAAATTCCTCAGAAGAAGAAGATCCTTCAGAATGTTCGAGTTAGAAAATTTTTGCAAAACATAAAACATTTTGATCATTATAGAATGTAAGAATAATTTGACTTGATCTTATCATGTGAATGACATATTATTGTTACTCGAATATGATGTTGATAGTTATGTCTCTTTAAAATTGTAACTCTTAACAAGACTAGTTTTTTTAAAAAATTTAAATAAAATAAAATATTTAGAATAAAATTCCTTTCAATATAATGAATAAAAAGGGCGTTGCACACACAAGATTGGAGACTGTAGATAACTACTCTAACTCTACGCTTTTTTTCTTTTGTTGTATTTATGGGCAGATCTAAGATTCCAAATTTTGGTATTATTTAGTCATCTAGTATTTTTTTGTCACTTTTTGGCTCGTTTTCGAGTGGATTTTGCATCATCCATGAGAGTTTATATTATTATTCTATTTTTGCCCATTTATATTTTTCATATCACCTCACACACACAAACACATATATTCTCCAATTAGTTTCTTTTATATTTCTTTTTTTACTAAACTGTATTTATTTGTTAAGTCACATTATTTAACCATATTTTGTTAAGATTTATTTTAAAAATAAAACCTCTCTTTTTTTTATTCTATCTTAACAAAAAAATATTTAATAAAATTTATTTTCTACCAAAAATTTGTCCATGTTTCATCATAAGATCATCAAATTTAACAAATAAAATTCACATATAGACAATTACTCAAAATTTGCACTTCTCAGGTCTTAAATTCCAAGGGCATAGAACAATGCATTAAGATGTATGCAAGAATTGTGCCAACAATTTAATTCCAAAAATAGTTAAGTTTCCAAAAAATTGAATATGTGTTAGTTCTCACTTTGGTTCCAGCAAACAAGGACCTTCCCAAAATTGTTTTGATAGGTTCTTTTTCCAATGTGTTGCCAATGCATTTAACTTTCTAAAGAAGTAAAGTTCTCTCTCTTCATTTTTTTACCATTCCCAATAATTATTTTCTAAAGTTCTTTTTCTAACCAAAAATTTCCTTTGAAAGTAAGAGAATCCTTAAGAACCTCATTTTATCTAACCTTAGGTACTGTTCCAACAAACAAGACCAAAATAGGTTCCAAAATTAAAATAGCAAAACATTTTTAAAATGCATTTTTATATAAACTTATAGTTCTTTGAGTCTATTTTCCAGAAAAATATCATATTAGTAAAAGAAATAACAATTATTAAAAACCACTAAAGGTCATAGGCTAAACTTTTTGTTTACACTAACCAAGATTCAATGATCATGAATTTTTTGGAGTCTTCCCAAAATGGACTGCAGTTGTTCTTTTACGCCTTAAAGCTGACACTTAGATCTTTCCAACAAGGTAAACTATAACCCCTAACTCATTTTCTAAGATTCCAAATAATTTTATCTTTGAGGGTGTTTCTCCAAAATCGCAAGATAAACAACCAATGCACTGTTTATGCCTTAGGAAAAACATTTGAAAATGTAAGCAAACTTGAAAATGAACTTGCGATATATGGTTAGAAATCTTAGCATGTCTAGTTTTCATATGTACTTAAAAATTTTGGAGAAGATCAACCAAGAAATACGATTCTTAGGGAAACTAAGCATTGTTAGCCCAAAAATCAAAATTAGTAGGTTCATTTTGCATGCTCGACCTCAACTTTGTCCTCAACTTATTTCCTAATGCCCTCAAAATAAAAGCTAATAAAAAATTTGTCTAGCTTCATTTAAAATAAGCTTCATGAAAATCCAACGATTAGATCTTGAGTTATACTCAAAACCATGACACCTGTTGAGTCAAGAGATGCATGCCTAAACATTACCTTCTTCCTTTTGGCCAAAAATTAAAATGGGAAATGGACTTTGTAAATTCTAAAAAAAAAATTCTCAAAATCTTCTTTATGTTAAGATCATCTACATGGTGCCAAAAATTAAAATTAACAAGTAGAAGGGAGACATGCAAACTCGAAATATAAACAGAACCAATGTTGTTTATCAAGCAAAATGTTTAAAGGGTCATCTTTTTGGAAGAAAATGGACATGCAAGTGAATAAGACATGAAATGAGGCAATGTAATGGATGAGGCACGAAATTTAATTCATGAAAATGACTTCCATTGTAAGCTAAGAAGTTCAAATTCATAAAAAGATTCATCCTTACCTTTGGAAGGTTGAAGGAATGGCTTGGAAGGAGAGGAATGAAGGAGATGAACCTTGGTGCTTGGAGTGGATGAAGATGCAAATTGGAGTATTCTTTTCTCTCACTAAACTCATAGTTTTCCAAAGCGAAAGGAGAGAGATTTTTAATAATGTGTTAAGCGTGGAGTGTGTGAGTGATGGAGTAAAGGTAAGAAAGTGAGTGTAAGTGATAAATGTGAAGGTGAAGTGTGTAAGTAAACAAATAAGATGAGTGGTGGGTGCTCTCTAGGGGCTGGTGGTCGTGGGGTTCTCTCCCTTGGAGGAAGAGCTCCAACCATTTATCACCTAGTAGGAACCACTAGTTTTTAGAAGAATTCATTGAAAATTAAAGAAACTATTGTTTGGTCGATAAACAGTGTTTTTACATTTGATAATGTAAGATTTTTTTTTCTTTATTTAAAATAGAATTTTAAATTCTTAGAATGTAAATTAGAATAATTAGAATTCTATAAACAGAGTATTTAATTTATTATTTGCTTAATTAATTTAGCCATAAGTTGAATAGTTAATTTTTTTTTATCAAAAAAGGGCTAATTCAACAAACTAATTCTCATCCTTTTCATACAACTAAAATAACATTCACATTACAGTGTTGGCTAAATTAAAATATGAAAAATTCCTAATTGTCTTAATTAAGATAAAATTTCATTTGTAAGAATTTTATTCAACAAATAAAATTCTTTTGACGAATATTCTATAAATGAACTTCCTTAACTAATCAAAACACAAACAAATATTATAATTTAAATTCAAACACATATACATTGCAATTTCAATAGTTGAATAAAATTCTACCACAAGAAAATCTCATAGAGAATTTTAACTTCATAAAATTTAATTACAAACAATTAATCACCAAGGCTACTAACAGATAAATATATATATATATATATATAATTTAGTTGAAATTTTCATGGTATTACAACAAGAACCTATAAAGACGTGAAGGGAGATGCAACAAAACAAAACAAAACAAATTTTATACTAATTCACTTAAACTCTTGAGATACGTTCAAATCTTCTTCAACTTCAACACAAGGAGTTTGCTAATTAAAAAACTTTTGATTACATAAATATAAAACTTTATCACTTCTAGTTATAATATCAAATATTTTTTAAGTTAATTTTAACTTTTTCATCCAAATATTATAATATATTACTTCTTATTACACAAATTAATTACCTAAATAAGTAACTTAAATATTCTTTAACATTAAGTCACTATAATTATAATTATTTGTCATGTAATACAAAAACTAAATTTTTTATTTTTAAAATTATGAGATTCAATTTTTGTATTTTTTTACTTATCAATTAATGAAAAATAATACAAATACTTTACATATTAATTATTTTTTTATGATAAAAAATTATCAAAATATTATAAAAAAATATTTATATAAATTAATAATAAAATAAAATAAAATAAAAACGATTGTGACAAGTCCTGTGAACCCATGGATACTGAACTAGGTTATAGAAAGTCGATGCACCAGAAAGAGACAAACAATGCTTCCTCTAAAAGCACACAGTATTTATCTAACCTTATTTAACCAACTTTTATTTATTAAAAAAAAAAGAGTAATATTGCTTGGTACCAAAAAGATTAGACGAATCCGGATATAAAACAATCACTGTGATTTCTCTTAAATACTAAATTTCATCTTTTATTTAATTTTTAAATAACCCATAAAAAACAATCACATATGTTCGTATCGAATTCGTGTGGTTTTTCTTTAAAAAATTTCGTCATCCCACGCTTTATTCCACGCAAATCCGTGCATGTCATCTGCTTACCAAGTAGCATGATCGATCAAACGAAATACAACTAACCACTCTAACATTAGATTGGTACGAAACCATAGCAGTTTCACAAAACTCAAGTATCAGAAAGAAAACAAAAAAGCCATTAAGAATTTAAATAAATAAATAAATAAATCCTGTAGCTGCAAATTATTAACCGATTTACTCAACGAAAATAATCAAACGACGACGTAGACAACGCATTCAACCATTGACGGCCCTTACGCCTCAGCGTTCGAATCAGCAGCCACTTCCACTCACTTTTCTCGCTCTTCTCCGCTTTTCCGTCAGTCGCCGTTCCTAACTTCATCAACTGCAACGATTGCCTCTTCTTCATGTCGCTGAGCTCCATCTGCACCGGAAACTTGACAACCCCGAACAGCCCGTTCGCGTACCTCCTACGGCTGCCGCTCCTGTGCAACCGGCTGTACCCCGTTTCCGGTAGCTGGAACGAGGCCCACTGTTTCTCTCGACGGTTGGACCGAACCGCCTTCGGTTTTCTGAAGGACTTAGATCGCCCTAAGAACGGGTCTTCCTCCGTTTCGTTTATGAATATTTTGCCGCAGAAGACGATGTCGTTTTGGAGCGCAGGGTCGGAGATGAGTGTGGGGAATTCGAAGGTGAAATGCCCCGTGCTGGTTGGGGAATTCGGGTTTTGCTTCGTTACACTCATTTTGAATAAGAAAAAAAAGGCAGCGAGAGAGGAAGTGTGAAGTTGCCAAGGTAAGACGCATATATATTACGGCTACATTACATTACGTGGCAGTTTGCAGTGTACTTTTAGGGAAAGTTCTAGAAGAGACACGCTGGTGAAAGAGCATGATGTGAATCATCTGATGTGTGTTACACGAAAGAAAGAAAAGAATAATAATTTATGGTCACTTTTTTTTTTAAGTTTTTAAGTTCAAATATTTTTTTAGTATTTCTAAAATAAGAATGTTTTAATTTTGATATTTAATTTATAATATTAGTATCTAATAAATTTTTATTTTTAATTTTAGTACTTGGCATTAATTACTTTTGTCTTTTTAAATAATCATGATGTCATCATTTATTATGTGAATAATTTTTTTTAATGAACAAAAAATTTATTCAATTAATATGATAATGTCATATGTATTAAAATAAAAAATAATATTACTATTTATTAATTAAATAAAACTATTGACGTGATATGTAATAACATTACTATAGTTAAAATAGATAAAAATAATTAACAACATGTATCAAAATTTAAGATCAAAATTTATTGTAAAATCCTTTTTTTTTAATTAATAAAATACTATTGTTTCATAAATAAATAAGGTTATTAACTTAAT
>JAMLFT010000091.1:0-60437 GCA_026544285.1 Pachyrhizus erosus | reverse complement strand
AATTTAATTAATTTATTATATGTAATTTAATATTAAATTTATTTAATTTAAAATAATTGATTATTATCAATAATATACAATTATATTTGTAATTGAATCAAACTTAAAATAATTTTTTTAATTTCATGATCGTCTATATTATATACAAAATAATTTTAATTTAAAATCTTCATTTGTTACATATTACGATAAATAAATATGTTTAAATATAATTCTTTTTATATTTTTCATTTAGTATTATTTACGTCTAATATGTGTCACAATAATTAATTAGGATTAGAGATAATTATATAAATTTACAATAAAGCAAAACTAGGAAATCAATTACATAATTTTCATTTATATTTATGTGTTTTGTCTTTAAATTTAAAAAGATATTTTGTTTAAGGTTTTAAATTAAGAGTTAATCACAAGTAATCAAATTAAAATAAATAAATGATTTACTATTATGATTCTTATAAATATAAAACAAATTTATATTAGAGTACCTGTTACAATTTAAAATCAAGTTAAAAATGGAAAATTTTGGAAGACGATGTGAAATTTGAATATGCCAAATCAAATTTAATTAATTTATTATATGTAATACTTTAATTTAGATACTAACAGGATATGTAATGATTGACATATATAAAATATTAGGAATATTAAAAAATTTAAATAACTTATAAATTCAACTCGATCTACTGCACACATAGATTAGGATTATGATGTAGGTTAGGTTGAATCTGAATCGATTCATTCAAATCTAATATCATTTAATTTAGTTAACAAATTTTTATTTTGAATTCATGAACTTGAAGTCTTAACTCGTGGTTGTGACAGTTTCTTTTTTTAATTTTTATTTACATATTTGTTGGATTTGTTTATTTGTTTAATTTTTTTTAAAATTATATATACATACATATATATAAGATTTAGAACCTTATATACCTGACTCAATTCATAATTAAAGTTGGTTCGATTTAAATTTGACAAGAAAAAATAAATTGGATTTGACTTAAAACGAAATATTTTAATGAATTTGAATAATAGGTTTAATAAGACTATGTCATGTATAGCCGAAAACATGTAAATATTGGCTTATTTATATTGACTTTAATGGATTAATTAATGGCCAATTGATTTTTTTGTTCAACTACATTCATATTTTTTGGGTCTACTTAGAATATAATCAAAATATTGCAAGAATAATGATAAAATCATTGTGTTTGTCCTAGAGAAACTCCAGCGATGAACTTGTCACTGAAAAATTGTCTTACAACATGATATGGTATAGGAAAAAACTTCAAATTGCTAGTGATGAAATTATGCTTAATGACATTAATTTGGTCAAACAGTGTATTAAATACCATTCAAATGCCTGACCTTATCATAAGATCTGAGTGTCTAAATGTGTTAGTTGCTCTTAACACAAACCATAAGGAATCACACTTCTAAATTCCCTTTCCTTGCAGTTAGGTGGTAGTAGCAATTCAATTGTACTAACCCCTGTTGCTTAAAAGTTAATCTCCCTTCTCTCTGCAAAAAATTTCCCTGTAATTGCTTGATCAGGAAGAAGGGCAATCCACACTGCAGTATCAGCCCCTTGCTCAACTGAGACACTTCCTGAATAACCTGTCAGAGCAGTTTTTACCCAACCTGGGCAATAACAGTTAATGTAAATCTTTTCACCCTCTGGCTTTTCAGAAAACTTCCTTGCCAAAACCCTTGTATAGGCATTAACTGCAAGTTTTGACACTGAGTAATCAGTGTTCGTATTAGGCCACCCTTCTGATCTCCAACTTCCATCTTCTACTTGTTGTAGAAAAGTAGATATCATTCCATCAATCAGTTCCTCTGTAAGGGATTCCTCATCGCTTAGTTGCTCCCTCAAAGCATCATTTTCTATTCTCTGTTACACCAGCAACTTATAATCAGTTTTACATCTATACCATGGTGAACCAATGGCTCCACATTATAATCTCAAAGCAACTATTAAGAAAAAAAAAAAAAATCCAAACTTACATGTCGTTTGCCATTTAATCGACCTAAACGTGAGCTCACATTTACAATACGAGCACCAGCAGCAGATGGTTTCATCAATGGAATCATAGCTTCAATCATACTCTTGGTGCCATAATAATTTGTTTCAATAACCTTGCGAGCATTTTCAACATTATTTTCAGACCCTTGATTGAAATTAACACCCGCGTTATTTACCTGCAGATAATGATATTATTGCTTACAAGCATATGATAAAAATCAATCTCATATTTTTTAGATTTTTCAAATATACTTTTATTTTTTAGAAGTTGTAGAGCTCTTCAAAAAATTTTAGAAGTTATTGATAGGTCTTCCTAAATTCAAAAACATTTTCAACAAGTCATTGTCTACTAGAGGCCTCGACTGTTTCTCAAAATTTTGTAGCCTACGCAAAACTTTTAATGTAGCACAAGTTATCAATCTTTATAATTTTCTAATTTTTTGAACTACAAAATCATTTATCAGAGCTTACAATTAAGTTATTCTAATATTTTACTTTTAATAAATAAGATAAGTGATACATTTAATATATCTTATAATATTGTTAATCTTAATTAAGTTATAAACAAGTCTATTAAAGTTGACTCAGTGATGAAGGTTTAAGTAGTTTACACAAGATGGTAAATTTAACTTTGTTATCGTCATTATACATATGCAAATAAATAAAAAATTAAATGATGTTAATTTTACTCTTAATACAGAAAAACTCCATGCTTAATATACCTAAATGAAATATGAATAAATGGAAGCAAAATGTTCTCTATTCAACATAATGGGAAGGCAGTGGATGTAATAAAAAAAATTGGACAAAACTATAGGATAAGACACTAATCCAAGAGTAGTAAGATTGTAAGGAAGTAATTACGTTTTAGAAACTGACCAGAATGTCTAAACCACCATAATTTTCCTTCAACCACTCAGCAAATTGGTTGATGGATGGAGGATCCAATATGTCAAGTTGATGACAAGCCACCTCCGTGAGACCACCTTCTTGCAAGACCTTAGCCGATTCAACACCAACACTTTCGTCTCTTGATGTCAATATAACAGTCACTCCATGATCAGCAAGTTGTCTACAAATCTCAAACCCAATTCCTCTGTTTCCACCAGTAACCACAGCAATAGTTTCTTTAGACCACCACCTAAGGATTCCCAATTACACAAATCAATAACATTGTAACTACGTGTTTGATTTCATGTTCACTCATAAAATTACGTTAACAAAAATTAGTTAACATGATTTAAAATAATTATTTACATATTTAGTCTTATCTTAAAGAATTGATTCTAACTCCAAAACTGATTGAGTTAAAATAATTTTAGATTATTTTTTGCATTGAATTAAAAAATTTATATTAATTTTATTACTAACATGTTTTTAAAATATAAAACCCTAACATGAATCGCTGCACTTCAAAAACAAATTTATTTAAAATTAATTTTATAAAATCAATTTTATTCAAAATTAAATTGCAAACATACAATCTTTTTCCCAAACAACATATATAGATGAACGAATGCACTTACTAAGAACCCTAATTTCGGTGTACATACTCGGGCATTTTAACAATCATAATTTCATGGTAACGAGAAAGCAAAATTAGATTAAAATCTAATTTGTACAAAAGAATAATTAATATAAACATAGGACCATATGAAACTTGGTTGATAGCTAGCTATAGGACACCAAACCTTTGGTGATCAGAATAAGGAATGGTTCTCAAAAGAGAGATTTGTTGCAATCTCTTTTCTTGTCGGTCCTTTGATTTTTTTTTGTGCTCCATCTTCTCTATCTCTCTGTGGATTTAGCACCGATAAAGCTAAATTGAATGTTGGATGTTCTTGGAGTTAGTGGGATGTTCAGCTTGAAAGAGATGTAGTTTGCATCACATACGTTCTCCGCATGCAAAGGAGCAAATTGGTGCTTTTGCATGCCACGTTGTTGGACAAAGCACTTATTTTGGCCTTTGGTTTTGCTCCTCATCCTTAGGGACATTTCTTTCCAATTTTTGACTAATATTTGTTAGAACAGAACTCTAACAACAAATTGTTTTTTTCTTTTTAAGATTTGTTGAAAAACAACATTACCTATAGTGGAAACTAAGTCTGTGTTGTTTTTTGAGATCAATCCTTTGGCCGTGGTTTTTCAACCAAAAAAGAAAAATAAAACTATAGTTAAAACTTAAAATTATTTAGTTTTATATTAATTTAAATTGAATACTACTATTGAATGTCATGCATAAGTTTGAGGAGTGTTGTTTTGCTTTTGTTAGAGCAACTTTTGCACGTAACCAACTTAGATATTTACTACTCTTTTTTTATGGATTTAACCAAAGCGTACCATTTTGTCTTATTTTCTACTTTAAGCAACTTCTCTTTAGTGGTACAACTCTAAAATTTACTAAATAGCCCCACAAATTATTCCAGATCTTTAGGTTTCATTTTATTTAAACTTAAAATTTTAATTAATTTCTATTTTAATTTTAAAATTATAAAAAAAGTATATAATTTATATGTTACAAATGTAAGAAATTTAGTTTTATTAGATTTTCATAAAATAAATTTATTTGAGAAAAATAAAATGTATGAAAAGATATAATAATATAAAGTTTCCATTAATTAAAATATATCACAATATATAACATGTCGTAATCCTATATTACAGTATTAACTTAATTCATTCGATAATTTTCTCTAACCATGTTAGTTAATATTTCATCATCTCATAGTTATTTCTATGTAATTAAAAATGGTTATGGGAAGGGTTTAAAATATATATTAAGTCTCTCTAACATTATAAATGTTTGGATTAGGTTTTTTTTTATAAAAATTATATTATTTTAGTCTTTAATTTTAAAATTTTTTTATCTCTTTAAATTTGAAACATATCATTTTTGGTCCTTAATGTGTTTTAGATAATGACAAAAAATGTGTTAGATAGCACTTAGGATAAAAAATGACATACTTTATATTTCAATTATATTTATAATAACTTGATTGCATGAGGGTAACATGTATGTCCCAAAAATTAAAAATCTTTTTTTATTTTATTTTGAAGAATTATGAAATAATTCATCCATGAACCACAATTTGTAATTGTGAGATATTATTAAAAAAGATTTAGTGGTTAGATTTCTTATCAGTTACTTGGAAATAAAATCAAATCAAGTTTATTTGTTAGTGGTTGGATAGTGTTTTGCAAAGTATTGTATCTAGAGTTTAAGTTGAAGGCATAATTAGTATGTTGCAATATTCACATGTTGCATTCAAACTTTCTTGCTTCTTACAAAGTTATGAACTTGATTTAGACAATGAATCCAATAAAGATAATGATGATCATATGACTAGATAATGTAAGAATCAACACACAATAAAAATAAAAAAATATAGAAAATAAAAAATATTGTTAGCTATCTAATAAACTGTCAAATGGGTATTTTTCAATGACCTCTCTGTCGAACTTGGTATTTGGATGTGCTTTAATTTGAAATAAAAAACATCATCATTATGACATTGCCCCAATTGGTTGAAGGTGGGAAAGAAATCAAATTGTTGAAGCATATTTTTCAATTAGGTTTTGGTTCAATTAAAGAATGTTTTTCTATTTTTAGTGAAGATTAAGTTTTGAGGCTCCTTGAGAACTTTTCTTTTGTGTGTTTTTCACTCTAAAACTTGTTTTCCATTAATGCCTTTGGTGGATTCACAACATAAGGCTTGATTTATTTGTTGTAACTATTTTGAACATCATGGAACTTGTCTTGTAGAAAAACTCCTCCATATGAAGGAAATCAACATATGTAGAGAAACGCATCTTGAATAAGAGTTTAAGGTGATATATAACCACCCTCTAAAGTTGTGTTAGACAATGCTAGTAATCCTAAGTATACTAAGCTATCTATTGAAATATACAAGGTCCAAGGATTCCATGCATTAAGAAGTCATGAAGTGTTGGCATAATATTGACACCTCTTTTGATAATAAAATTGTACAAAAAGGAAATCAAAGTGACATGTTTTGATAACCTTATAGTTTTGATAAATTATTTACACATCTAATTACTTTTAATTTATTATTAAAAATAAATTATTAAATAATTTTTAAGTTTTTTTTAATTTTTTTCTTTCAATCAAAAACCTATTATTGTAGGTAATATTATTGCATCATAGATAAGGCACTTACTATGGCATTTTACGGTAGAAGTGTTCCATTCATTTAAGTACATATTTCAACAATTGTCACATATACTCTAACTTGAACTATTAGTGATCAACTTAAGCATAAAGTTCATACGAATGTGTAGTGATGTCTTTTTTGGAGTTGTCACTTTTCTTTCTTTCATTGACTTATGATTAAAGTTGTTAATACAAGTCATGACCTATGAGCCAACTTGGTTTTGCATAGATTTAAGTCAAGTTGAGTTGATAAAAATTGATTTACATGAACTATGGGTGAAGTTTAATCCTAAAAAATAAAAAGACATGTCTAAGATAAAACACTTTATTAAATGTCTCATTTGTATACCATTTAAATGACTTGATTTGGTTAGTCTTTAACTAGATAAAAATAATTAAAAAATATCTTAAATATAAAAAATGTTTTAAATAATTAATAGAATTTGTAGTTGTGTGCCCTAGAGTTAGAGGGTTTCTCAATGTTAACGAGGTTATTGGCAATGTAGATGACATGTTTGTTTAAGGAGGAGATAGAAAAGACGAGGTAGACATTGTTCTCAATTCAAAAGATCTTCTTCTTATAATGGTTATGGATTTGACATAGGCGAAGTTGATGGCAATCTAAATGATGGTGTGTTGTCTAAGAATGAGAAAAAGTAAATGAAGAGGATATTGTTCTTAAATTGGAAATAGATCTCATTTTAGTGCGACATAGTGTTGTGAGTAGGCAAGAGGAAACAAAGACAAAAAGGGAAAAAAAGATGAAGAATAGGTAAGAAAGTGAGTGTTGCCACAAACAACAACTAGAAATTATCGTGATAGTGCTTCATAGAGTTTTCTAGCAATTGATGTTTTATTTTTTTTTTGGCTAAATTACAATTTTCGTCCATACTCCTGTTCTACATTTTTGGTCCCCTTAATTTTTTTCTATTATTTTAGTCTTCACATTCTAGAAAATATACAAATTTGATCAAATCCTCAATTTTTCATACATTTATTTCTTTTATGTTTTATATTTTAATTAATTAAATTATTTCTTAATGATATCTTAAATAAATTTGTTAGTTGCAGTATTTAATTGAACCAAAATAAAAGAAATAAAATATATGTAAAACTGAAAATTTGACCAAAATTATGAATTTTTTAAAATGTAGAGACTACAATAGTGAAAAAATGAGGAACCAAAATTTATGGATAAATAATTAACGGGAGACCAAATTTACAATTTAGCATTATTTTTATATGTATGCTTTCTTTCTCTCTCTTTTTTCTTTGATTGCATTGTCATGTTTTTTCCTAATAGAAGAGTATGGTGATATTGGAAATGAGTTTTTTTTTTAATGTATGCAAAGCTATCAAACAAAAAAAATGACAAGAAACAAAATCATAGAACAACTAAACACAAAAAAAATGGATTTCAAATGTCTCAACCACCAAAAAATTTCACAAGCCAATTGGTAACAATAAAACTAATCAAATAATTTAATTTATTATGTTATATGATTGGGTTCATTTTGTCACAAACATGACATAAGTTAGTGTGTGTTGTGAGATCAAATGTTTATAAAATTTTAACTATTGAATATTTTATAAATTTATTTATTTAATGATGGATAAAAATGTTTCACAGTGAGACACCCAATTCAGTACTTTATGGTAGACAATCCTTTGGTAGACAATCCTTTATTTATTTTTATTATAGAATAAACTACAAACCTCTATACTGCTTGTGCCTTCTCACACGAGACTCACATGCTACATTATTGTCTTAATTAACCAACACTCCAACAAGCCTTCTACATCCAATCGAAAATGACTATCCAAAACAAACTCTTAAATTAAACTTTTTATTAACCCTCACTCACATACATATAATGGAGGTTAATAATCTCAATAAATATGAAAAAAATAGAAAATCATATTCAATTTTTATGTAACCAATACAACTCTTCCTTACATATTATTCTTAGTAAAAGAATTTCTTAATTTATTTCTAACAATAATATAATTTTCTAATTAAGTTTCATTATCCTCTATTCTTTGTTTTCTGCATTCTCCAAAATACTAAAAATACCTAACTATGTAAAATTATCCTAATTTTTTTTTACAAAGATTATATCTCATGTCTTAGGATCTCATATGAATTTTTTCAAGTCCAATTACATTCGTTTACTACCATTTTCCATTTTTTTAATACTAGTTGTCCAAAATAAGACATTTAACTATATAATTTTAATAAATATTAAAAAAATTTCCAAAAATCATAAATAAATTACCATTAGGTATATAGGACATCAAAATCCCACAATAAATTTCTGAAGCATCTATTTTCTAACATTTATTTAATCTTCAAGTCAAAATTTTAGAAATTTAACAACAGCTATTTTAGAAATAGTAAAACCCCAAAATTGATTACAAGAAAAATCACAGAGCATCCTCATATCTTAAGAATCATTGTCATTCTAGTTTTCTAAAATTTTATCAAAATAATTTTCTAGAATTTATTTGACATCTTAGACAAATTCAACATCCTTAAAAGATAAATAACTTAAAAATAGTAAACAACATAAAAAATATAAAAAGATACCAACAACTCTAGAGACCTTGAAAATTATAGAGACATCATTATCTTGTCATAAATTAACATAAAGGTATTTTTAAAAAAATTAAAAACAACAACAATTTCCTATCACTCATTACCCATTATCCCTCTTACAAAATTTTTATCAAAACAACATAAAAATCAATGATTAAACAAAGTCATAAGCATAGAAAAATCATGAAAATAATCATCAACCAAGGCTAAGGCAAGGACCCTTCATACCCCTTTGATTTTTGCTCCAAACACTTGATGAGAGTTGTTAATGGAAAACTTGACTAATCCTTAGCATAATACTTTGATTTGAGACAATTCTAATAGTTTGATATTTCAAAAATTTGGGAGGATTTTTTAGAATGAAGAGAGAGAAGAGAGGTTTTAAGAGGTAGACGAAAAATCTAGAAATAAGAGTGAATAAAAATGAAAAATTTCTCTCTTAATCCTCATTTTTAAGACACAAAAACTTTCTTCCCTTTGCCTAATAATTTTTGACATCTCTCCCTTTACCCTAAGTCATAAATTTTTGTTTTAATTTGGTTCATATGAGACCTAATTAAATTATGTCTATGTCTGTCTTGATTTTTGTGTTATTTTCATCAATATAAATTTTACTACTTCATGTTATTTTTATCAACTAATTTATTACGTGAAATTTTAAATTAAGTATTTATCTTTCCAATCTTGTAAGTAATCTAATTAATCTTCTATTAATTAATTAACATTTATATTTCCTAATTTAATTGTTTTTTTTGCCTACATACCCTTTAACAACTAAATAAATTGTTTAATTAAATAAACAAAGAAATTTTTAACCAGTTCTTTTACAAAGCTTAAATTAATAAATTAAACCTAATTAATTTTAATTATCTTAATTTTAAATCACTAATCACCTCATAATATTTAATTTCACTAATTAAATTTATTACTAACTTATTAATATATTCTTTGTGTTGTTAAAACTCTAATTTTCTATTCTAATAAAAAATTAAATATTAATTAGTTTAAATATCAATTAGAAATACTAATCTTATCAAGCCTTAATTTATTTTATTTAATTATATTACATTTAGGTTCATTAACTAATTAATTTTATGTTTAAGTCTCTAATACTTAAGTCTAGATTAATCTTGTTCTTATTTACTAAATTGTCTTAAATGAATTGATTTGTCAACTCTTTTTATTTGACTTTTGTTGAATAAAGTTGATTGATCTCTAAATTAAGTTTACCAAGACTTAATCATATTGTAATCAATCTTTTTTAATCAAATCTCTTAATTTATCATGTTTTACTATCTCTTAGTTAATTACTATAATTATGTAATTTTAAAAATTAAAAATGAAAAATATTTATATTTTAGGTGATTTTTTTAAAAATTTATTTGTCTAAAATAAATCAAGTAAGATTTTTAAATTTAAATTTAAATTTTCTCTAAATTAGAATTAAAATATATGTTAATATCATTAATTAATTTGAATGGAGGTATAAAATTATATTATTAATTAGAATTTTCTTATCATAATTAATTACTATAATTAAATATTAACCTTAATTATCATATATATATATGTAATATAATTCATATAATTAATATAACTTTGTATATTTTATAAATTAAAAATAGAATAAATATTTTTTCTTTTAAATAGAAAATTTTCTTAGATGCATTTGTCTAAAATAACTCTTCCGAGATTTCTAAATTTAAATTTGAATCAAAATATATAATAATGTTATTAATTAATTTGAATAAGAAAATATAATTATATTATCGATTAGAATGCTTAAATTGAAATTGACAGTTATAATTAAATAATCAACTTAATTATTTAAATTATATATTTTTACAAATTAGAAATAGATAAAAAAATATTTTTATTTTAAATAAACATTTTTTAGCTCCATTTGCCTAAACTAAATCATGCAAGATTTCTAAATTTCAATTTCAATTTCTCTAAAATAAAATCAAAATATATATTAGTATAATTATTACTTTGAATGAAAATACATACTATATTATTAATCAAAATATTCTTATTATTATTAATTAGCATAATTTAACAGTTTATAATTAAATAATCATCTTAATTATCATAATATATGATTTTTTATGAATTAAAATAAAATAAAATAAGCGAGCAACTTTTGTAGTAAATAAAAAATGAATGTATATTATTAGGTGGTCTCTGTTCATATGGTAAAACTTTTTTTAATAATATATAATTAATAATATTTATATTAAAAAATAACATAATAATGTTTTTTCATGTGAATCCTCTCTTTTGATCTTTTTATATATTTTAATAGTTGAGTTATGTAAAATTAATGAAATAATATCGACATGCAAATGTTAAATGTCAATTATTAAAAATATTCTAATAAAATGAAAAAAAAAAGGTAGAAACTCACCTTAAAGAAAGATGATAAAAAATAGATGAAATATAAAAAAAAAAACATATAAATTCAATAACAATAAAAAGATAAAGCAAATAAATTCAATAAAAACAAAAGTTCCAAAGTTTTATGTGAGAACACAATGTAAATTATCTTTAAAAAGTCAAAATGTGAAGACATAAGGTAGAGGAAGACGTTCTTGCAAAATTTGATGTTTATGGTGATAATCAGATAATTTTTTTTAAAAAAAGTATGGAATGTTCAAATCATGAACATTTTTCATTACCTTAATTACTTTAATCTGAATGTGTTGTAAGTTTACGTGAGAATATATATTGATGTGTATAAATTTTAATAAATTAATTATAATATTATATAAAATTATAATCCAGATTTGATGATTTAAATTGATTAATATAATTAAAATATATACTTGCTATAATAAATTTAATTACTATAATTAAATAGAATAATATATCTTTATAAATAAAAATCGATGAATTTAAAGGAAAAAAATGAACATAATGATGTCACATAACATCCTTTTATATAATTGATCATGTTAACTAATTTAATTTAAACAAACTAATAATTTTACTATATAAATATAAACTTTCGTATACATTAATTATTGAATTTAATAATCATATATACTAATAATATAAAATAATGTTATACTGTTATTTAATTACACATTGAGTTTAATTATTAACTTTATAATAATTATTTTAAAAATTAGATTAATAAAATCGTATAAATAATGATTTTAATAGATTTACAATGTAAAATTATTTTAGAATTTCATTACTTAAACTTGTTTTCTCTTAATTATGTTGGTTTTCAATATCATGATTCAAATTAATCGACATTATAGATGAGCTTATTTAACAATGTAGCAGACTAATTCAGTGGATAATATAAAAGTTAAAGATTAAAATAATTAACAATTGAAAAAATATTTTTTTCTTAAGAAGAAGACACTCTAATTGGGGATCCTAACGGTGTCAAACAGTCAACTAAACAAACAAACGTTTCAGTGAAGAAGGTAGAAAAGTAAAAATACCTTGAGTGAGTGAAGGAGAGTAATGATTGTAAAAAGCAAAAGCTTGTAGACGAGGAAGCCAGAATGTTGGAGAGGAATATCCAATAAAATTCTCTTTTTCCCCATTCTCAACTCCTTTCCTTATAAATCCTCGTGCTAAATACCAATGACACAGCAACCAAACAAACCTTATTATATTATGCCATATAAAAATCCCAAGCAAAAACACGAAAAACCGTCACAATTACTGGTTCACCAACTTCCACTTTCATCCATCTGTCGTTTCTCGATCTCCACTGCTTCCACTCCCGCGTTTCGGAGCCGAAGCTCAGATCTGAAATTCAAATGGTCGTATGAGTGGGACCGGTGTCGTTTCGATGGATCACCTGCTCGTGGCGTTGGGGGAGACGAAGGAGGAGAGGGAGCTTCGTATTCGGAGCCTGTTCAATTTCTTCGACGCCGCCAATAACGGTTACTTGGACTACGCTCAGATAGAGGCAGGGTTATCGGCGCTGCAGATTCCGCCGGAGTATAAGTACGCCAGGGAACTCTGCGAGGTTTGCGATGCCAACAGCGATGGAAGAGTCGAGTACCACGAGTTTCGCCGTTACATGGACGATAAGGAATTGGAGCTTTACCGCATCTTCCAAGCTATTGATGTTGAACACGACGGCAACATTCTCCCTGAAGAGCTCTATGAAGCGCTTCTCAAAGCTGGTAGTACTATTTATTCTCTCTTAATGTACTAATTCTGTTCTCATATTGCTACGCTTATTAGTTATTACTCTTCATAAGTAGTTTTTTTTTTTTTTTTTTTATCATTTAAGGTACTTTAAGAAGATATAAAATATGTTAACCGGAATGTACTTATGGCAGGTTTCAGACGCGTTCATTCATGCACCTGATTCCTGAAACTTGTTTTTAATGGTGTCAAATAGGATTTTTGGTAAAAATAATTATGTTTGGTTTATGTTTCTTAGAATGAAGTGTGTTCTTAATAAAATATATTTGTGTTCTCGTGTCAAAAAAGTATGTTCTTAATAGTACTCGTGAGTAAAAGCAGAAAAGTGTAACTTTTGTATGACGTTGAATTTTTTATAATAAACTTTACTGCCACATAAATCACTTTATTTCAAATTTAATTTTAACTAAAATTAATTTTACAAAATTGTGGTTATTTAAAATCAAGTTTGGAAGCAGCCTTCCTAATACACATTTATAAGGTAACAAATCGGTATTTGATGTCTTAGTTGGCGGAAAACAATATTTCTGAGTTTAAGGTAAGATTGTTTTTACCAGGGAACAGATTTGGGGATTCTTTGACAGGGGAGAGGTTTGCGTTGTTGTTTGACCAGACATTTGTTGCCAATCGTTATGATTATGCTCGAAGAATGTTGAGAGACTTGAGATGTTTATATTCCTTCAAAAATTTGGAGAACTCTTCTTGATATGTGTCTCTTTTACTGATGTGCATGTACTACGCATTTTGTTGGTTCGGGGGTCATTCTTTGGATCTGCATGATGCTTGAGATCTGGGAAGCCTGGTTTAATCTTTGATGGTGGATTCTGTAATGTGTTTGTTACATCTTTGCTTGCTTAGTTTTTGGTGTGCAATAATCTGCTCTAGTCTGTGCCTTTTTAGTGGATTTTGAAGATGGTAGTCTATTATTCTCTATGCCTTTTGCGGAAGCTTTTTCCATGTTTTTTGTTTTTCCCTGGTAGTATATATCATAAGCCTGTGCAGCTTCAATGCTGTAGGGATTGAAATGAACGATGAGGAGCTTGCCCACTTTGTGGAGCATGTTGACAAGGATAATAATGGAATTATAACTTTTGAAGAATGGAGAGATTTTCTTCTACTTTATCCTCATGAAGCAACTATTGAAAATATATATCATCATTGGGAGAGGGTGTGCCTTGTTGACATTGGAGAGCAAGCTGTCATTCCTGAAGGCATCAGCAAGCATATGAACCGGAGCAAATACTTTCTAGCTGGTGGAATAGCAGGATGTATTTCTCGTACAGCAACTGCTCCTCTTGATCGTCTGAAGGTGGTCTTACAAGTTCAAACTGAACGTGCTTCTATCATGCCAGCAGTAACAAAGATATGGAAGCGAGATGGTCTGTTAGGATTTTTCCGAGGTAATGGATTGAATGTTGTGAAGGTGGCACCAGAAAGTGCCATCAAATTTTATGCTTTTGAAATGCTGAAAAATGTAATTGGAGAGGCCCAAGGCAACAAGTCAGATATTGGTATTGCTGGGAGGCTTTTTGCAGGTGGTACGGCTGGTGCAGTTGCACAGGCTGCTGTCTATCCAATGGATCTCATTAAAACTAGGTTACAGACTTGTCCCTCTGAAGGTGGAAGGGTTCCTAAGCTGGGAACACTTACAATGAATATATGGGTTCAAGAGGGACCTCGAGCTTTCTACAGAGGGCTTGTTCCGTCTCTGCTTGGCATGATTCCTTATGCAGCCATTGATCTCACTGCTTATGATACCTTGAAAGATATGACCAGGACATATATTCTTCAGGATAGTGGTATGTTATTACTGCGGCTCTTAAGATGTTTGGGACAGCTGAAATTTGTTTTTGAGAAAAAAAAAATGATGTTTAAAAAATAATCATCATGTTTGAGATATCAGCTGAAATTTGGAAAAAATGAAAAAAACAAGTTAGTTTTGAAAAAAAAAAGGTTGTTTTTCATGCATTTGAGATTTGAAGCTTATGATTTTCTCCTAAAAAACTTTATTCCCAAATTTCTCAATCATTTTTCCTTTCAGTTTCATGCAGACCTTTTTTCGTCTGTGTAAAACTAATATTTTATGGTGTATCCAAACAAAACAATTATCTCAAAATTGCATTTTAACAAACTTACCTAAACAAAAGCGAATATTGATTATAATCAATTGTGCATATAATTGATTATTGAAATTACCTAATCTCCTGAACTTGCTGATTTTATTTGTTCTAACAGCTTCGATTTTTCTATTTTACTATAGATTGACTCTTAAATTTTTGGTCCTTGGAGTGAGACCTTTTACTCTTTTTTCTCCTTCATAGAACCTGGTCCTCTAGTACAACTAGGGTGTGGGACAATTTCTGGGGCTGTTGGAGCTACTTGTGTCTATCCACTGCAGGTTATTCGAACAAGGTATAATGTTGTCAGTATTACTGTGGTTTCTCTGTTCTCCTTCACCAAAAACAATGATGGAGTGAAGGATGGTATCAGTTTGTGTTCTTGAAATCTGGTTTGCTAATTATGTGATGGTGGTTTGCTGACAATATTACATTATCACCCTTCTCAGACTGCAGGCACAACCTTCCAACACTTCTGATGCTTACAAGGGGATGTTTGATGCCTTTCGGAGAACTTTTCGGCTTGAAGGCTTTAAAGGTTTCTACAAGGGACTGTTTCCAAATCTCCTCAAAGTTGTGCCAGCTGCAAGCATTACTTACGTGGCCTACGAAAGTTTGAAGAACAGTCTGGATCTGGATTAGATTAGAGTTTATATTTGCGGCTACTGTCACAAGATGTTCCAGGCAACCAAAAAGCTGTCTCAAGTGCCAGCTTAGCCCTAGGCTCAAGGTACTTCAAGAGTTGTGAACATTCACATTGTAGGTCAAATTCGTTCACTCAGTAGACGATACCTCATGGTTGAGTAGTATATTTATAGCTGAAGCATTTGTGCATGATACTTTAGTAAGTCATGAATTGCGAATGGTGACGATAAGAGGCTATATTAGAAAATCATTCATTCAGAGGACATCTTTAAACACGACTTTTGTAGTCAGACGCTAGGAAAGTATTTCCCCATGCCTATGTGAACTACAAGTTAATCAAGAGTTAATGTTGTATCATTCTTAGATGCAAAAATACCTAGAGATAAGAAGTCATCCTTTTCCCTATATAATTAACTCATAGGAAGATGGTTTGGAACAAAAAAGGTCATCAGTAGCTGAAAGCTTTTGTCAAGTAATGTGAGGAAATAAATAATTTGATTATAAGAATTCGAGGTTCTGTTGCGCCAATAGGGTTACCATTGTTTGTAAGATAGAGATAGATGTATCATGTATCAAATACGATACTTTTGTACCGCAAACATGTGAAATATAAAATAAAGCAATACTGTACCTGCGTTCTTCAGTCACAAACTGTGTTTGATTTGGACTTTGGAATGCAAAATTTGTGTAAAGCAAATACACATTAGAAATTTAGAATTTACAGCAGTTTGAGCCAAACATTCAAAATTACATAAAATCTGTGTGGAGAAACACAAACATAAATGATTACCATACATAGCAATCAACACACTTATTCTGTATCGAAAAAGGATAAATCGCACACACAAGTGCGACCATGCACTGTTACATAACTAGCTAAATTACTAGTACACGTCCAACTCGATGAATTGAACCCGGAAGAAAGGCGTCACCTTCCCTTTGCCTTTATGACTTGCCTTGTGCTACATCTCTCTTCAAATCAGGGAAGAGAGTAGCATAGTTTGCCAAAACTGGATTTAGTTATAACATCATCTTCATTTTCTTCTTTCTCCATATTCTGCTTTTGCTCCTTTGCTGGGCTTATGAGTGGGCTTACTACTACTATTCAAGCAATATAAATCCTCTCCATATGCAAAGATTCATGGGTGGAAATCCGACAATTTTCAACATAATGTAGGGATTTTAAATGCACACTAAAGAGATCACAGATCAACACAAATGAAAAAAAAAATTACATTTCACTTTTCAAATGATTCCCTCCCCTCAAAAAGTATTTTGTTGTGAACATATGCTTATCCCCATCATCAAGAAGAATATTATTATTCTTTTGCTTTAAATAAAATTATAATAAAACAATATTCTAAAAGAAAGTGAGAAAGACGGAAGCGTGGACGACAAATAACGTCAAGAGTAAAAAAGATACTATCAAGTAGATAAAGCACTATACATATATATATTATTCCTAAAATAAATTAAATATTTTAATTTGCTTTTATTTTCAAAAGCCTCTTTTTAATTACCCTTCATTATCTCTATAATTAATGAAATATCTTTATTTATGCTCCAATCCTCTCTTGATTTGCAAGGTTTTTTTTTATTATTATTTTGAGCAAGATTTGCAAGGTTACTAATAGGTACCAGATTGTTTTTTGTTACATATAGACACCGGATATTTATTCATATACTTATTTGTTTATCAGCTTAGTTTTAATACATTGTTAGTGTCAAAATTCTATATTTTCAGTTAATTAAAAATTATCTAATTGTGCTTTTTAAAGTAATTATTACAAAAGTAACATATTTTAAATATATTTTTTTATAGAAACAAATTTTAATTATATAGTAATCTTTAATTAAATGACAACATAAAAATATATTTACCTTCTTTAATGCCTGTCTTTCCACCGACTATTTTGTCCATGTGTACTTCATTTCCACGCAACTGCAAAGTTGATTCTTTGTAACTCCATTCTCAGCTTTGGCATTACAATAAGAAAAATGATTCTTTGGAATCTCATTTCTTTGTGTAATTGAAAGTTATGTTCCGAAAACATGATTTGAAACCTCATTTCACCAATTATACATAAACTCTTAAAACCCTTTAATTTTTTGCTACTAGTATTATGTTATTCCCAGTCTTGACGATTGTTTAATATTCCATTCTATGTTTTGGATTAAAAATATAATTTATTTTTCTTTCATGATGAACATAAGTTATTAATCGACTTCATTCTAACTTTGAACATAATTTTGTAGATAAGAATGTTTCCTTCCAAGGTTTCACTTTTTTTTTATTTTTTATAAATCAAATATATTTTGTATTGGAGACAATCCAATTCAGATGAGGTAGGACGTATAAAAATATCCATAATTTATTATCAAATATAACTTGAAGAAGGTAATTTTTTTTTGTTTGTTATTTGACTTACTTCCCATTTTGAATTGGAAATTATGAAATGCTCATTTTTCATTTGAAATGTTTTTATTTTAGAAAGAAGCAAAACTTCCATCAGTCTATTGTTGGGGCTATTTAAGTAAAGTTGCACTGCATGTTGTCATAGCCACGGGTAAAAAATATTTTCTCCATTTCTTTCGTTATCATGCTTTTAGAAAAATAAATGATACTCTCTATTATCTATGATAATTTTTATTTCATTTATTTTCTCATAATTATAATAATAAAATAAATAGAGAAGAAGTGAAGTGAGTTTAACTCTTCTTGTTTGTCTCCACAAAAGACAGAATGAGTTTAGGAAAGGTGAGAATAAAAAATTTACACTAATATATATGTAAATTAATGTAATGTAGTGATTTTAAGAAAATTAGGTGAAAATTATATTAAACTTTTGACGTGGGTTGGTACTTATATTGTATCCAAAATAATACGGATAAACAAAAGAATGATATATATCTATTTATGTTAATGTGAGAATTAAGTGAATTTTAAAAACAAATGCAGCCAACTAAGGAAAAGTGGACGTGCCGGAGTGGTTATCGGGCATGACTAGAAATCATGTGGGCTCTGCCCGCGCAGGTTCGAATCCTGCCGTTCACGTTTTTACTTATCACCGTCGATGGAATTTTAGTTTTATAATTATTTATTTACTTGGAATAAACCTGTTAATCAATCCATAAAAAATTGTTTTACCTCTATGGCGTTAGGTTACGTTGATCTTTTGAGATATACATCTTGTTCTGAGCAACTAAAATAATCTTCTTATCTTGGACAAATTTTTTTAACAAAAATTAAGAGAGATAAAAAGATTATATATTATTTGAATAATAATATATAAATATGTATATATCATAAACATCTATTAAGATATTCATCTATCTTTATATATACTATTTACATATAACTTTTTCACTTACACCGCCATCTTCTTTTTTTAATATATAATAGTATTTCATTTTTCTTCGATTAAATAAAGTTGTCCATCGAGATTTAAGTTCAGCTTAGCTAAATTAAGTTCAAATTTTTTTTTTTTTTATAAAATTAATGTTTTTAAAGTTTTTAATTAGACAATAATTTTTACACATATCAAAATATATTTTTTATCCTTATTTTCTTTATTAGTATCACATCAATAACTTCTCAAATATAACAATTTTTTATCTTATCTTTTTTTTTTAATATTCACACATATATTTTAATATTTTCATTTTTATTATTTTAATAGTTTTTTATTATTATTTTTTTAGAGCTCAACATTCATTACCATAAAATATAACAAAATGTACAACTATACAATAAAATTTGTCATTGAGTTCTTTAGAATTTTTGTATTTTAACATTCTACTTGTATATAACATTAGACACACAATTATGAAGGATTAGAAAACACTAGAAGGGGATAAATAATGTGTGTGATTTTATAAAATTTTTGCAAATCTTGTTAAAAGATGTTTAAAAGAAATGGAAAATAGTTTGCAAACTTTGGACATTTAAAACATGAAGGAAAACAAAACCAAAACACAACAATTATTCTTATACTAGTTTAATCTACCTCTTGAATTATGTTCAATTTTACTTCAATCTTAAAGGGGTTCCACTAATTAAAATATTAGTTACAAATCAAGTATTGAATTTTTCATTTTTGGTTACAAAAACAAGATTTCTTTTAGGCTACTTCTACCTTTCATAACCTAAGTATTTTTTGTTGTCACTTTTGACTATGTAACTTAATCACTTGATTAAGTAACTCATATTCTTTTTCATTAAGTCAGTTTGGACTTTCACAAGATTTTTACAAAGCAATAACTCACAATATGAGAATATGAAAGTTTAGCACAACATATAACAACTTAACAAAGCCAATGATATGAATAAATTACAGCTTAATAATATCAATGTATAAAGAATGGATGTGTATGAACTAAAGACAAAGTAAATTGTTTTTATATAGAGTCTGTCTCTAATCTTTTTAGTCTTTATGCATGTTGATATTTATAGGTTTGAAGAGAGGAGTATTTGTTCTTACACAATGTTCTTTTTTTTTTTTTTAATTTTGAAGTGCATTAAATGCATAACTCTTTTTTACGTCTTCATACTATAAATGTTCAACTTATATAGAGGAGATGAAATATGTTTGTCCTTTGTCTTTACATTTTTTTTTCACTTTTTGAGCTTGTTGGTAGTGTAATTACTATTTTAAACATTCTTACTTTATACTTTTCTAGTTGACAAATTTCAAAATTTGATGATCCTTTTGATTTGGAAGTTTGTTTATCTTCATATGTCTTTTACTTTTCATTAAATACTCATTCAAATACAACTATTAAAACAACAATAAGGATAAACACTGATATGAACTAAAATAAGGGTTATCCTAGACATAGGAAAACTTGTAAGGGAAGATAAAACATAATAAATATGTAAGTAAAAAATATACTGATGTTGTTTATTTGTCCAGAGACAAATGTAGACGTATAAGATTCATTGAACGTATTTTGAAATTATACATCTTTGGACATATGATCTTTTCAAAAACATTAGACGTTTATTTTAATAAAAGACTACTAAACGTATCTAGCATTTTTAACGTGTTGCATGCTTATCTATTTAACTTGATCTAATATGTTTAAGTTCAATAGATATAACCTTATTCTCTGTTTTGGACGTATTTTTGTCAACACAACTTAATAAAGTATTAGTTTACTTAAATTATAGAACCAAATATTATAATAGTTTTTGGCTTCCATGTATAGCTAATAGGCACAATTGCCATGTTTTCCTATATAATTATGTATCTAATATTATATTTACAATGATACTTCTACAATCACAAGATGCTAATTGATACACAACTTTGCTTCAATATGAGACACTAATGAGAATAATAGATTATTTGATTTTCAGCCTAGTGAAGAAAAGGTGTAAAGCAAACGAAAACACAAGGGTTGATTTGTGTTTTAAACATTTTTGTAAACTTTCGTTGAAAACAAGTGAACAAATCGTCTATTCTTTTATAAACGAAAATAAAAGGAAATGTTTTAAAATGTAACAAACAAATTATCAAACTTTTTTTTATAAAATCAACAATTTTCCTAGTTAGAAATAAATAAAATATAACAAGATAACATAAGAAGTTTTATACTAGTTTACTTTTAGTATTGAGACTACATTTAGTTTTTGGCAAACCACCAAGTTTCACTATATCAACAAATTATAAGTATTCCTCTACCAAGCCACTTCTGGCTCTACAATAGTAGTGTTTTCTAGCTTTTTCAAACTACTACACATGTATTCAAACCACTAGTTTAAAGAAGGGTATGTGCTCAGGTAACTCTTGCAACGTTTGTATAAGACGAATATGAACAATATTCAAGAGTCTAGCTCTTGTGTATATTAAGTGTTTGAGAGCTTTTATAGAAACTAAAAATGATACAAGAAGAAAACTTAAAGAATTTAGCTATTGTAAATTGCTGAGGACAACGAAAGAAATTCTTAGTATGAAGTCTATAATTACTCTCTCATTTTTCTTCTATTAATAGGTAGCATCTTTAATTATTTGTTGTCTCACAATGATATTCTAGTTTTTATTTGTTGGTAAGAGATCTAAATCAATATTAAATATTGCATTAATTATTTTTCACCAATTAGTTACCTAATATGCCGATAGAACAGTCTGTTTATCTCTTTTTGTATCCTCTTATCAAATATCAATACTTAAGTTTGGATTGTATGTTTTACACGTACTGACTTCATCATAGCATAACTTTTGAGAATGATAGGAATCTTTTGGAATATGCTTTAAGAAGTTATCTTTTGTTCTTTGAAACATTCTTTGCAAAATAATTTATTTTTATGTAATAATTACAAATAGTAAAAGATATTTCGAACTTCAAATCAGATGGTATAAGTAGGTAGATGATAAAGTAATATGTATAAGCAAACATAGAAGGTGAAATTTATTTATTATTTACAATATAGAAACCTAATTTTTTAGGAGTTTGATTCATCTTTGCCTTAACAAAAAGAGAAAAGGCTAAGAAAAATATTAGAGGAATTAGTCAAAATGAATCTTATGATAATATTTCTGAAACTTTAGTTTTAACCAAGTAAAATGTTGTTGTGTAAATCATGTACTCAACCTCACCTAGTGAGATAATATTTTTATTGTTGTTTAGTGCTTATGTGAATTGTAAGTTATGTGATTAGGTTTGTAAATTATTATCAATATTTTGAGTTTAACAAGATTTTACTTAAATGGATTTGATCTATTTAAAAATTCTAAAGTCAAACATGGTATGCTACTTATCATAGGTTTTACCTAGGCTTTGTCCAGACTTTTTTTTTAAATATAACTTGACTTGATAACTTACTTAAAGGCATTCCACAGTAAAATTTTTAGATAGATTTAACATATCTCTAAATACAACAATAAATTAATAGGATAATGAGAAAAATCTTTATATAAAACAAACTATAAACTATAAATATTAAAATCATTATTACTTAAAAAATAAAATAAAGGTGAATATAAATATTTTTTATAACAATGAAAACATATAAGTTAGATTCTATAAAAGTTGAGTTTAACTTGATTATACGATATAAACATGTTTATAAGACTTAATTTGATCTTCATAACTTATTTAAAAGACTATTTTAGAAATGTTTTTGAATACAACATAAATTTTTCTTTTAATAAATTTATAAATTTAACTTTTTTGTTAGTTAACATGTTTAATATTTTAAATAAATATATGATTTTAATATATTATAATAAATTTGATATGATAATAATAATAATATTATTTACATTTATTTAAATAGGTTAGTCTGTCCGCCTTTAAAACTTTTTAAATAACCTAAAATTAGACTTTGCTAGCCAAATAAACTTTTATAAAATTTTCAACCATATTATTTTTTAAGAAAATATTTTTTATATGAATTTAATATAAGATAAACTGTTATTATCCAACAATTTAATGTGAATACTTATTTTTCATCCATTAAATGCATTATTTTTTATAACCAACTACGAGTTCTAAGTAAGACTTCGACTGCATTACTAAGTGATACTGATGTTTCAAAAGCTTTTAGTTTAAGTGCTCGCCTTTCCCCATCCAAAAATAGGGCTTTTAGCGACAAAATGTGAAATGCATTAATTTTTAAAACATATTTATGTTTTAAAGATATTCTATTTTATTATTAAAATAAACTAGTTCTTTAAAATTATTTTTAAAAGATTATTCCTAAATATAAATAATTTTTATTTACATGAATTCTTTTAATATTATTTTTAATAATTAATTTTATGAAAATATAAACAAAATGAATACTTATGTAATTGTCATGATGACATTTGAACTTATAAATTGATTAATTTTCTTATCAATTAACCTAACTTTAGTGGTTTATTGATATTGAGATTTGATTAAAATGAACCTTTGCTTTTAATTTATATTCTGATCAAATGTTTTTCATGTAAAGTTATTTGTTTTTATAATGACAAAAATCGCTGACCTTTATGATTTCATTTTACATTGTGTTGGCGTATAATGTCTTATTTTTTTGTCTATTGTGTTGTATAATTTAGATTGGGTACTTTTGTTTTCGAGTTCGTCATGGACAGTGTCCGTGGTCCATGGACCCGAAACAAAGCCCAGTCAAATCCCCATGTGAAAAATTTAGAAATAATTTGAGAGGAGAACGAAATTTAATTGCACAAAGAAATGGGATTTGATAGGCTGGAGGAGAGGGAAATGACGCAAAACTACTACGTGGCGATCTCTTATTGGGTTGTGTCACGTGGCATCTAATATCATTGGTCGAAACAGGTAGTAGGAGGAGATCTAGAAAGAGAAAAGCAACAAAGCACAAATGTGCTGTATCACATTCTCACTCTCTTTCGAAGAGCGAGATATCTATTTAGATCGCAGAACACGGTTTATTTCAATTCGGACTTAGGGTTTGGCGATTGAGAGAGAAAGAGAGAGATGGGAGAACGAAAAGGATTAGGAATCTCTATGGCTATGGGGCTCTTGCCGATGCTCATTTTCTTCGTTGCTTTCTCTTCCTCTCACCTCGTTATTGCTTCCGACGACGCCGACGACGCTGTAATTCGGAGATACCATCGCTTTTTTTTTTGGTCTCATTATACTATTGTTATTGTTATTATCTTGTGTTGGATCTCTGATTGGGGAATGTTTGTGTCGTTTAGATCTTCTACGAGTCATTCGACGAGGATTTTGACGGACGGTGGATTGTATCTGAAAAGGAGGATTACAAAGGTAAATAGATTCTCTGCGCTGATCGGTGGTGTGTTTCCTAATGGATGTTGTTTGATTGTTGTTTTCCGTTGCCTACTGTTTGTTTCGTTTTTTTGAGCATTGATATGGCGTACATTTCGTTCTACTCGGTTTCTGTAGCTACCTACCAGGAGTATATAAATTCCTTTGCTGAATCCAAAATAAGGTTAAATTAGTGGTATGTAGGTCCACGTGATTTTTGTTTTTGAGATTTTTCAAACCTGTTTCTTACAATTCATTTTTAAACTAGTCACTGTCTATACGCATATACTCCTGGTAAGATCATTTGATTAGTGTGTGAAATGAAACGATGATCTAAACCATTAGATCTTGTTTAAATGGTCAGGATTAAAAGATAAATGTAGGCAACTTTTTTAAGTGGTCATTTATGTATGTATTTTCACATTCCTAAGAGCTGATCTCACTATGTCTCCATACACACACGAGTTAATCCCAACCATTAGATTTTATATGGATGATGACGATGAAATCTAATTAAAATCAATTGAGTTTTTGACCATCCATGTATGATTGAATAAGATTATATTGTACTCTCACCTGACACGTATGCTCTTTCTTTTTATTTATACATAGATAATAACAGACTATATTCGGGGACCCCTTTGGAATTAGTTTTGAAAATCATGTGGACCCAAAAACAATTGTAAATTTTGATCTGTAGGACTCCTTTGAAATTCTTGAAAAAGTATAAGAAAGATTTTGTTGGCAATAGAGAATTTGTTGACAGTGTTACATAATTACGTAACACAGAAATAATGACATCACAATAATAATAATGAATGACGAATAATTCAATTATTATACATGCAGAGTCGAAGTTAAATGCATTTTTTTTTATAACGTAAAACATTTGACTCCTGTATTCTAGCAGCAAGTATGCATTTTGCAAAAGGATTGCATATCCTCAAGCCAGAAATATTTCAGCAGTCATTGAATAGGTTTAGTTTGCGATGGTTGAGAGTGGATTCCCCAAAGCATATTGTGTTGGTCCAACCATTATGTAGAGAAATGGATTAGTCTCACAAATTACTCAACTGACAGTGCTTTGATAGGATGAAATGTCAAAATATGCTTCACTTATTTATATTTTTGGGTTGTTGTGCCTGGCCACACTGTCCTTAAAAGGGTTTAAGATATTTTTCCCCACGTCATGCTTCACTTGGTTTCTTTCCGTTGTTTTGTGGTGCATATATGAATAGATCGTTTGATATATTATGATCTACTGAATTTTGATGTGTCTTTTGATTTGTAATTTGGGTTCTAGGTGTCTGGAAGCATGCTAAGAGTGATGGCCATGATGATTATGGACTTCTTGTTAGTGAACAAGCCAGGAAATATGCTATAGTCAAAGAGGTTAAGGAACCTGTCAGTCTTAAGGATGGAACAGTTGTTCTTCAGTTTGAGACTCGCCTTCAAAATGGCCTAGAATGTGGTGGTGCATATATTAAATATCTTCGACCCCAGGAGAGTGGATGGAAACCTAAGGAATTTGACAACGAATCTCCATATTCTATCATGTTTGGTCCTGATAAGTGTGGAGCTACAAACAAGGTTCACTTCATTTTCAAGCATAGGAATCCAAAGAATGGAGAGTATGTCGAACACCATCTCAAGTATCCTCCTTCTGTCCCGTCTGACAAACTATCTCATGTGTACACCGCAATTCTGAAGCCTGATAATGAATTGCAAATTTTGATTGATGGGGAGGAGAAGAAAAAGGCAAATGTCTTATCATCTGAGGATTTTGAGCCTCCTCTTATCCCTCCCAAGACAATCCCTGATCCTGATGATAAGAAACCTGAGGACTGGGATGAAAGAGCCAAAATTCCAGACCCAAGTGCTGTGAAGCCAGATGACTGGGATGAGGATGCACCCATGGAAATTTTGGATGAAGAAGCAGAGAAACCTGAAGGATGGTTGGATGACGAGCCAGAGGAAATTGACGACCCAGAGGCAACAAAACCAGAAGACTGGGATGACGAGGAGGACGGTGAATGGGAGGCCCCAAAGATTGAAAACCCAAAGTGTGAGGCAGCCCCTGGTTGTGGTGAATGGAAGAGGCCAATGAAGAGGAATCCAGCATATAAGGGAAAGTGGAGTGCCCCTGACATTGATAACCCCAATTACAAGGGCATATGGAAGCCTCGGGAGATTCCAAACCCTGACTACTTTGAACTCGCGAAACCTGATTTTGAGCCTATTGCTGCTCTTGGCATTGAGATTTGGACAATGCAAGATGGCATACTATTTGACAATATTCTGATAGCTAACGATGATAAAGTTGCAGAATCCTATCGTGAGACTACTTGGAAGCCCAAGTTTACCATTGAGAAGGAAAAAGAGAAGGTTGAAGAGGCGGCAACCGGTTCCAATGGTATTTCTGGCTTCCAGGTAGTAAAATAGTTGTGGTTTTTCTCTCTCTTTTACTCCCCTCACGCACCCAACTCTCTAATGCACTATGTTAATTTCTGACCTTGCAGAAGAAGGTATTTGAACACTTATACAAGATTGCGGACATTCCCTTCCTGAGTGATCACAAATCTAAGATAAACGTAAGTTCTTTACTTCAGCCTAGAATATTCAAATTAATATCTTCTCTTCTGGTACTCGTTATGGGTCTTTTATTGGAATATGACCTCTAATACTTCACGCATCTCTGCAGGATCTCGTTGAGAAAGCCGAGAAGCAGCCAAATCTCACTATTGGAGTTCTTGTAGCGTTTGTGGTTATCTTCGTGTCTATATTGTTCAGGATCATATTTGGTGGCAAGAAACCTGTGAGTAGTGAATTTTTTTCCGCATGCCTATTGGTATTTCTTTCATCAAGTTATTCCTTATGATTCTGTTAAATCTCATAACCAAGTGTCTTATGCAGGCAAAGGTGGAGAAGAAGAACACAGAACGCGCAGAAGCTTCCAATAATCACGCTGATGGAGAGAATGAAGAAAACAAACAGAAAGAGGAAGCATCAAATGCTCCGCGTCCTCGGAGGACAAGGCGAGAAAATTGAAATGTTTGAATCTTAAAAGGGGCGCCCTGTCAAGTATCATCACCACAGATAAATTTTGGGCTTAGTTTCTTTTTAGGTGCACTCTGTTTTCATTCTTATCCTTTTTCTCTTTTTTAGAAAAAGAAAAGATTGTTTGCTTAAGGAGTGTAGATCTTCTTTTTGGGAGATTTGAGTGTTTGAGGTAATTGAAGTTGTACAATTATTTGTTGTCTTTATTTTTCTAGTAATGAATGCTATTTTCTAACGCAGATTAGAATACCTGGCTACCTTATGTTTAAACGAAATTTATATTTTTAATATTATGAAATTTATTAATGAAATGTTGTTTATTCATTTTTATGAAATTAAATATATTTATTAAATTATTTTTTGAATTATAAATATTATTATTATTTAATTATTTTAAATTATAAATTGTTATTATTTAATTATTTTTTTAATTAAAATTTTAATTTACAATAATATTAATTAAACTAAATTAATATAATTATTTTTTTATTGATTTTGATAAATTAGATATTTCTTTATTATATGTAGAGTATTTCAGACAGATGACCCATTTTGAGATGAGTTACTGGTACTCTAGAAACAAGCAGTATCTACCTTTTATTTCCTTGAATATCAATTACTTAAAAAATGTACCTAATTAACACCCTATTAAAAAGAAATCCATAAAACAAAGAAACTAGAAAAAAAATTATAATTTTTTATTATGCTATTAAATACCGACTGGGATGAGAAATTTTAATAAAATGAAATAGAAGTAACATAATAAAATTTAAATTGATAATTAATATTATTTCTCTTTTTATATATAATAAATATTTAATTTATTAAGATTAAAAAAATAGTTTAATTAGTTTATTATGATTGACATTATTATAAATTTAAGTTTTATTTAAAAAATATCCATATTGACTTAAGTGATTGTTAAACTAATAATCCATAATCTATCAATTATAATTTGATAAATAATAAATAATTTTTTCACTAATGAATATGAGTTATATTATTAATAATTCAATAAATACATTCATTTTTATAAAAATAAATAAATATCTTATTAATAAATTTTATAATAAATTAAAAGTATGAAAAAATTAATAATTAATATATTTAAAAATATCATATGTTTTTTATATTTATAAAAAATATTACTATTTATTTTATAATGAAAGAAATTGAGTTCTTTATAGAAAAGCCTTACAAAAATAAAATGTGAGAGACATTAATTTTTAGGTTTAATTACATTTTTTATCTTTTAAGTATCATACTTGTGTGACTTTAGTCACTTTAATTTTAGTTATATCATTCGGTCTTTCAAATATTACAAATGTATAATTTTAATTTCTCATATTTTAATTATATGATTTTAGTCCCTTAAGTTGTTGATTGAAGACAAAATTAAAGACTTTGGAATTTGTTTTGGTTTTATCATTTTGCATGCCAAACACATTGTTAAAGTACATTATTATATTGATTGATTGTAGAACAAGCATGAATGTGAAGAATTAAAATTATGTTTTTCATGTTAAGAAAATGATCAAGTTTGTGTTTGATATGTCTTGATTCTAGATTTTGAAACAAGCATAAAACTATTGCATAAGATAATCAATTATCTTATGTAACTTTAAAAGATTTAGAACTTGTTTCTATTAAAATTAAGTTAATTGAATATCAGGGTTAATCAATTATAAAATATTATAATCGATTATAGAAACTTTCTATGAAAAAAGGAAGTCTTTATCTCTTGAATTAATCAATTACCATTTTGTAATCGATTAAAAAAAGCTTGTTTCATTAGAAGGAGTCCTATACCTAATAGGATAACCAATTACATTGTTTCCAAAATCTTGAAGAAACCTTATAGTTTATCAAGTTTAATTGATTAAAATTTTTTTAATTGTCATATGATAATAAAACCCAACCCTGTATCATTTAAGGGAAGCTATGTTGCAAAAACTTTTTAGAGAATACATTCAAGGGAGTTAAGAGACAGGATTTTTGTATTCTCACATTAAAAGTCAAAAATAGTTCAAGGATCAATCATAAAAAAATCATGAGTTGGTCATTGTTTCTAGTGTAAGAAGATTTCTTTATCAACACTCAAGGTGTATTCAATCATTTTATTGATTTTCATAATGTTCTAGATTAGGGTTTTCAATCGATTGAATTAATAGGATTTCAACTCTTTGGATTTTCTTGTAGGGTTTAAGAGGAAAAGGTTTGTGTGTTTGCATAGTGTTTGTAAAATACATATTCTATAGTGCGAGATCTAGTGCTCTCTAGATCAACTTGATGTAGGTCTTCAATGGATTGACCAGTATAAAATTTCTTGTCCATTGATTCTCTCTTTCTCAATCTTTAAAAATTGTTTATATGTATATATATGGTTTTTGGTAATTCATAATACTTTTTGTTAAAATTCTGATTTCTTGTGATTGAATCTATTGGTGTTTCTAAAATTAGTGTTGCTTAATTCGTTTTTGAAGAAAATCTTGATTTAAAAGGGTTGTGTTATTCAAATTTAATATCTTAAGAAAAAAATTAAAAAATTCAAGAAAATTTATTCAACCCCATTCTAGATTTCCTACTTGATCGAACACTAGCATCATAATCATGCAATTTTAGTTCTTTAGATATAAGAATTATGTAATTTTAGTCTTTCAAATTTCATAATTATGAAATTGAAATGAATTTTTTAGATATTGAAGTTACAAAATTGCAATACTAAAAAGACCAAAATCATTTTATTGCAATATTTGGAGGACTAAAATCACACAATCACAATACTTGAAAGACTAAAATCACACAATTATAATGTGAGAGACTAAAATTATAATTGCACATTTGTGAATCTACTCAATTGAAACTTGAAAAACTAAAATTGTATTATTATGATACTTGAAAGAGTAAAAGTGTAATTAAACCTAATTTTTAATATTTCATATTATATTTTAAGTTAAATTTAAAAAAATTTAAAAGTGAACATCTTATTTTTAATAATATTAGAGCAAATTATAGTAATCCTTACTTTTTTAATCATTACAATAACTTTTATAAGAAATGTTAGTGCAATATATAAAGAGAGTAATAATGTAATCTCAAACATTAAGAGAGACTAATGTAATATATAAAGAAGTGTAAATATAATGTTTTCAAACATTAAGAGAGATTAGTGTAAAAATAATAAAAAAAAATGTCAAATGCTATTTGTATAAAACACGAGATTTCACTTAAATTTACAGATGCTATTATGTGCCCATCAAACATAAACACGTGGATGTTTCTGTTGTATTTTTGTGTAATACCCAAATCCCATACCTCCATTATTGACATAAGGTTTCCTCACTTTTTGTCTCATTTTTGCAACCCAAAACTAAACTTATTATGTCATCTTTACCATTATTATTCTTGATCTCAAGAACCTTATTTTTGCTTCTATTTTTTTATTCTTAGTCGAAAAGATGTTGGGTTGGTTTTGTTGGGTTTCTCCAAAAGTTTGTAGCCTTCTTAAATTCATTTCTTGCCCTTGAATCATTGGTTTTATTCTCTCCAAATCTTCATCTTCTATTATGTTTTCTCGTGGTCTTTTGTCATTAACTTTTTCCCTCCACTCCAATGGTTCTTGGCTCTTCTAAACTTCATCTTCGCATATGTTTTCTTGCTCCCTAGTTTTTGAATCTTGAAAACAAGCCCAAACTTCAAGTAGGAATTTGACACTATGATATAGGATTGTCTCATGAATATGAAGTCATGAAAGAGTGAAAACTTGAAGGCCTCTTACTAGAGCCAGTAAAAAGATGATGGAGAGAAGACTTGGGCTTCTATTGGGCTTTTCTAAGCCCAAGCCCATTGAGCTTTCTTTTAGGCCTATCTTGGGTCCAAGCCCATTGTACACATGTCTAGAATGGATTGAGTAGTATAGGTACTTTTAGGTCTTTCTATTTGGGCCAAGTAGTTTAGAATTTCTTTGGGTTTGTATTCAAACCCATGTAGTGTAGGTAGGGCTTGTGATTTTTGGATTCGTCCATTTGGGCTTCAAAGCCCATTTGCCACCTTTCTCCTTGCGTGGCTAGCGTGTCACCTTGTAGAAGGAGCTTAGGTGTTGACTTGAGTCTAGATCGCTTACCTATAAATGCTTGTAAAGTCAAAGATAGTCATCACTTGAATCATTAATGAAATTTGTGAATTCTCAACATTTGAGAGCTTAAACTTTTTCTCTCTAGAGTTATAGTGAGTAGAGTCTTGTTTCTTATCAAAGTGCATTCACTTTGTTATGAAGCTTCCACATTCCTCATTTTGATTTTACGATCAAGTGGCGAATCCATTCTTCAACCTTCTTCCATTGCTTGAATCTTGGAGAGAACTTGAAGATTGAACAAAGATCCGGAGTTAGAAGTTCAATTTCTCAAAAAGAACTTCATCACACTGCCTTTTGAAAAGTCCACCAGGTTGCATTATGATTGTTCTCCTTCCATGAAACCCATAATTATTTCATATCTTCTCTACCTTGAGACATTTTCACAACAACTTCCTCCTCTCCCCAACTCCAAGATTGGAGCTCCGATACCAGATAGAAACGAAGTATCTTAATAGAAAGAATAAGGAATTTCTTCCTATATACATTGTAGAACTTCAAGTGTCTACACCTTCCAATGACCAAAGGCGCCAATTCTATCAAATGATAAGATACTTCTCTCTTTCCATCTCTTCTCTTATTTATCGGTAACATGCTTTATTTCTCTAATTATCCTAGCCTCAACTAACTAACTCAATAATATAACAAATTGAAAACTAATAACTATCTAACAATTCTAGTTCACTATTCACTTCTTCATCTGCTTGTAGAATCATCAAGTGCTTGTTCGGGCATTTGTGATTGAAGGTGAATTTCTCATCACATGTATAGCATAATCCTTTTACTCTCCTCAATTGCAATTTAGCAGGGCTCATTTTCTTTTTATATTAGGACTTTTTTTGTGGTTGTCTGAGTGATCTAGCAGGTGTAGTTGGTAATAAAGGTGGTAAACTGGTTTTGTTTTGGTAGGTGGAATGGTTAGTTGTGTTTCTGGTTTAGTGAGGGTTGTTTGTGGTGTGGTATTTTGGACTATTGGCCGTGTGAACTGATTTTGATGGGAGTAAATACTTCTTTTCAAACAGGGCTTCGAGCTATCACTTCTCTGCTAATATCAGCTTGTAATCCACTAAGAAAACAACCAATCAATGCATGAACACTTAAACCATGTACTCTATTTGCCAAAGAGGTAAACTCTAGGTAATATTCACCCACCGACCATACTTGTACTCATTTAAACAGTGTAATTCTAGGACACTCATCCATAGCGGGATAAAAAACTTACTCCATGGCTCTAGTAAATGCTTGTCATGAATGAAATGATTGATATCTCGGCATGATTTGGAACCATGTCCCGATCCAAATAAACAGTTGTTATGGTCAATATATCCATATGAGGGGTATCACACTCAAAGAACCTATTTGGCTTAAATATCCATTCTAGAGCATCTTTACCATCAAATTTAAGAAATTCAAGTTTGACACTTCAAACTTGGAATGATTGTCGCATGGAAGAGTTTGCAGCACCATGGGAAGAGTTCTAAGAGTAGATAGATTTCTGAATCAAAGCTTCCAATGCAGCTTTAGTTCTATCTAACCGCGTGTTACTAGCTGATTTCAATTGCTCAAATCGAACTTCAAAATTTGTCTCATTTCCCGATTATCTCCAAAGATTAATTTGACATCTGCTTGCAAATCTTTCAACCCTGTGTCCTCTACTATGGTGAGGTCAAAACACCAATGTAATGGGTCTAAACAATTAAATGAATAACAACCAGATATTGTTTTATTGAATAAACTAGAAATGGGATATTTCAACTTCCAATGATATGTTGGAAGGCAAGTACAGCTAAATGCGAAATAGAGAAAATAAGGAGAATTTTAGATTCGAGTTGGCTTCCTTCTTGTCCTAATTCACATGGTTGCAATGACTCACCTTCCACATTGCCTTTTTGGCTGACTATATCATTACATTCACCCTCTAAAACCAAGTATATTTTTTTCTTTTCAATGGACAACTACAAGATGGTGGAGATCTTTGCCTCTTGATCACTTTTAATCTCCCTTTGCATGAGAACCTGACCTCCAAGCCATGCAAATGTGTCATTCGTCCTAGCGTGGAGGCTTCTCTCTAAGGCAACTCTTCTTCTCTATACCCCAGAATGACCGTTTAGATAGCTAAGAAAGGAACACTACATTGTTTCTCTCTTCAGAATTTTGAAAGAGGCTACCATGGGAGATTTCAAGTCTCCCACTTTGGCATAATGCTTTTGATCATTAGATACTATAAAAGTTACTAAAATGTAATTTTAAGAATAAATAATCATTTTAGCCTTTTTGAGGTGTTGACAGTATAGTCATTGATTTTTTTTTTATCAATTTAATTTTTAAATCTAAAAAAAATACAACATTTTAATTATATCATACAATTTAATGATAAATTAGTTCCTAAATTTTATAACTTAATGTCATATAATTTAATGACAATATAGTTTCATAAAAACTTAACAATAGAATTAAAATATTATACGTTTTTTTTATATCCAATGGTTAAATTAATAATTTTATGCTTTTAGAGACTACATTATTATTGTCTCATACTTTTGGTGATTAAAATGGTTATTTACTCATTTTTAAATTTTTACTTTATTTTTAAGATTTATTTTAGTTTTGAATCTTTTAAAAGATTTATTTTAGTTTTTAAATTTTAAAATTGAGTCATTTTGATTTTTCTACTAACTTTATTTTACATTTTGTGACAGTAATAAAACATACTTCGATTTAAATCATCAGTGAGGTAAAAGATTAAAATAACTCATATTTAAAAGTTAAATGGTAAAATAATTTAAATTTAAAATTTAAAAGACTAAAATAAAACCAATAGACTTTTGTGTAAAATTTTACTCATTTGATATATTAAATGTCTCATCCATGATCAATTGTTAAAGTCTCCTCCATAATAAATACCAATTACTTGGATCATGTTTTATGACATAACTTTTATTTAAGAAAAACACTATACACTAACAAAATAAAATGAAAAAAAATGTAAAATATATAAAAAAAATCATATTAAATTCCATTATTAATTTTTTATTACTTAAAAAAAACTAAACTATTAATATACAAAATGTATGATGTATTATATTAATAATGTAAAAATTTAATTAAAATGATTTATAATTAATAAATAATATAATTTTTTAAATAAACTATATTGTGGGATTTTTTCATATTACACATAATATCCTCCTTTTATTCGTCCTTCCACACCCTTAGTTATTTGAACAAAAACTTACACCATATATTCTTATAAAAAAAATTATTATAAACGTTAAAAAAATAAAATTATGTGTAATGTGAACAAATATAAAAAAAATATCACTATAATTTATTTTAAATTTTTATATATAATATAATGTACTAATATGCATACATATGCACATATAGATAGATAATCAACATTAATATGTGTAAATAAATAATATCTATAGTAATAAATTAGTTTTTATAAAAGTGTGGATTGAACTTCAACAACTATATTCAAATTAATGTACATGATTTTTGTTTTATATAAAATCATATAAATAATTTATTTTTTTATTTGATTTGTAGTGCATTATAGCCGTAAGATATTAAAATTAAAAGTAAATATAAATTTAATTACTCTAAAGATAAATCTTTTTTAGAACAATGTTTACTTAATAACAATCATATGATATAAATATAAATCACACTTTAAATAAAAATAGATCAATATTTAAGTTATAAAATAAATAATTACATTACATAGGAGCATAATTATCAATTATTATTATTTAATTATATAATTTTAAAGTTTTTATTTTATTAAATATAGTCTACAATAAACAAAGAAATTGTGGAGAAGACTTTTCATGCATCATAATATAGGATAAAACTTTACATAAAAGTTTATTAGTTTCATTTTAATGCTTTAACTTTAAAATTTGAATTGTTTTGTTCTTTAACTTTTAAATTTGATTCATTTTAACTCTTATAAGCAATTTAAAACTATTACAAAGTTTGTTCTATAACTAACACAAGATCTAAAATACTAATGATGTTACTTTCAAGTTGAAAAAATGACCAAGATTACTCAAATTTAAAAATTAAAGGACTAAAATAATTTTTTTAGATGATAAAAATGCCAAAATAAATCTTAAAATTAAGATAAAAAAATAAAAAAATTATTTTAACCTATTACAAATTTGAAATCAATAACTTAGATTTTTCTTTCATTTTTCCTTTTTCTCCCTTTCTTTCTCAATTTGTCCCTACCCACCATCATTGTTATTGTCCTTCTTGTAAGATTTATTTCCTAATGTTTCAAACCCTAAAAATCCTTGATTTTGAGAAGGTAACTCACAGCTTCCAAACCCTTGACTCTCATTCCTTCACCTCTCAAGTAATATTACTCCAGATGCTTTGTTTTCACCATTGACCACAACTATGACTTCATCAATGAAATTTGAAGATTCTTTTGCTTTATATTTTGGATTTCGATTTAGATCCATGTTTTATATACTTTTTTGTGCATTTTTGTTATTGACTTTTGTATAAATTTCTCAAACCTGAGAAAATATGATTGCAGCGTGACTTAAGCTTTAGCAACAAAATTTGAAGCTTATTTCATATTATGTTTTGGTTTTGATCTAGATATATGTCTTAAAGCCATGTTTCGTGCATTTTTATTGTTGATTTTTGTATCCATTTCTTAGATTTGAAGAAATTTGAACAATCTTTTATAATTATCTCTGTTTGTTGGTTTTCTTCTTAATATTTTCATTTTTATTCTAACTTATTGTCATTGTGTTTGAAAAATGATAATTTTTTTTTATTTTACCAAGTTTGTTATGTTTTTTTTGCATTCTTGAGGTTGTTTAGAGATTTATATTTTATAATCTAATATGTTTTTATGCATGTTTCAATTAAAATGTGGCCTCATTTTTTATGTTTAGATCTATATGCAACTGAACTTAATTAGATTGTTTGTGAGGTGAGATATAATGTATGTGCTTCTAGATTCATGGTTAGTTGTTGTTCACTCATTAGAGGAAAATAAAGAAGAATAAGGAGTTAATTAGAAAAAAAAAAGAAGAAAAACAAAAAAAAAAATTGAACCATCAATTTAAAATTTAAAAAAATTTAATGGTCTAAATTAAATTTTCATGTTGAGAGGCATGTTAAAATCTTCTACCATAGTCTCCGTCTTAGAATTTCTTATATACTATCCTAAAGATCCTTTGTTTTATTTTTTTCTCCTTAACTCTATTCACATTTCTTATATTTCAATATGCACAAACATATAAAAGTTATTATTGTTATTAATATTATTAATTATATATTTTTTGTTATTTATTTTATATTTAAAGGTAAGGATACCTTTAAATATAAAATAAGTAACAAAATTTAAAAGTTTCACTTGCCACATATGCTGATCCCTTGTTGAGGATATTTTGCATGCTCTTCAGAGATTTTCCTCGTTCAAGGAACTCTAGATGCGAAAGAACATCTCCCATCATTAATTCTACTATGCAGTGTATCTTCTATCTTGGTTAAGGTATATTCACTCACATAAAAATTCTTCCATGATATTCTCAGCTTTGTGGTAGGCATGGAAGTGGAGAAATAATACGATGTTTTTACAAACTCTTGGCATTTAACATATGGTTGGAGAATAGTCTATACTACAGCCATTGAATTTAGAGTGTTTAAATTTATCTTCTTCCCACACTCGTCAAGTTCAAGAATCACTGGAACCTCCAACTGATAATTATGTGAAGTTGGACATGGATGGAGCCTGTCTTCATAATGTGAATACCATGGGAGCTAGAGGTAGTATAAGATCATGTAGTGAGTGACTTTCTATTTTTTCTGTCATTTGTGGACTTATTATGTAATGTTTTTAAAATTGAATCATTAAATAAGTAAAAACATTTGTTCAAAATCTAATGATCCTAATGTGATTGAATTAGGATCGAATCAATAATAATAATAAAATATATAAAATAATATTAAAGAAACATAATATCATAATTTTATAATACTAAAAATTAAAAACAAAACATAATTACACAAGTTCTTAACGTTTAAAGTGTATATAAAAATTCAAATAAATATATTATAATATTTAAGTAAAAGTTTCAAGAATATATATCAAGCATCTTTTATTAACCTTCTAGAAGCCAATTCTTTTGCTGGTTTTCTTAGTTTTTGACTATTTTTCGATTCTTTGACCGGCTTTTTTAGGCCGGTTTTGAAATTTATTTGAACCGGTCATTTGATCATTTAAGCGGTCCAACTGACTGATTCAGTCCAGTTTTCATAACATAGCTGATATGCTTTGTTAACTGAACTCTTGGCGTTGGAGAAAGTGGATAGTTTATTTCATAACTGATGTAACCACACTGTTAATATCGTCAGCATGTTATTATTCACATATCTTGGGTGGCCAATTTTCTTGCAACAGATTGGCATCTTTGGGTGCAAGATCTGATCAAGAATCCTGTTGTTGGACTATTCCTCCGTTAGCAGCTTCGGTAGCCTTTCTTCGGGATAGAATAGCTATTACTTAGTTTATTCTTTCTGTTTTCTGTTACGTTCTTACTGTACCCAAAATAAAAAGTTAAAGGTATGGACACAAAGGAAAGTTACCAAATAGAGATCATGTTTAGTTTGGCGTCTCGAAATAGTTGATTCACGTCAAGCTGAAAGCTCCTATAAGTAGCTTCTGTGATTTTGTCTTCAAAATCTACGGCAGTGTATTACGGTAATTACTACTATGGCTGTTCTGAAACTGATGCAATTAACTATTTTTGAAGAAAGCTGGAGCCTATATTCCTTGAACAAAGGAGGCAGGTTTTGCTCCTGATGCTAATGCTAATCCTCGGGGGTGATTGACAGGGGCATCTTGCGTGAAACACAAGGAAATCATTTTGACAAGAAAGAACAAGAATTTATGTTTCGAACACATGCATTTGGAAGTTCAACATCAATATCTGGTAGCTAGTTAATCATTGTGCTGACAATCTGGTAAATCCTAGTTGGAGTCTCTATGTCTGGCAAATCACTGCGGGGATTATTCATGCATGATGCCAGGTAAGATGCTATACCTCATTGGTTATCCATGTAGTAGTTCTTTACCTACTTTTAGGCGTTGGCTCCATCGTATTACTCAAAAGAAAAATGATACCCTTCTACCCTTGTTCTGTTCCTCTTTTATTGCGGTAAAGTTTCCCTAAGCCGCAACTAAACACGGATAAAAGGAAGACGTTTCTTAAAAGACAAAAAGACAAACAAGCAAAATATTTTAAACTACAACAACAAAACATCTTTGTTGTCCTCATGGTAACAAAGAACCTTGCCGCGTGTACCTTATTAAGACATCTAAAGAAAACAACTGTTCCACCAACCTAAAGACAAAATTTAAAACGAAAAATAAAACAAAACTTACAAAGGAACCCGCACGGCATTTTCTTTTTTCTCTCTAGCTCAAAAAAATTAAAAATTGTTCAAGCCTATAACTTAAATCATGTTCTCTGAAGATGTCTATTATATAATTTACCTCCCGCTACACTTATCTACGGCCACCGGCCTTTCTTGGAGGAGGAGCAGTGTCCTCATCATCTGACTGAATATCACCATACTGCCACATCCCGCGCCTGCTGGTCTTTGCTTCCTCCTGGAAATTCTCCAAATTATCAAGAGCTGAGTGTCTTTCTTTTCTGTCCCACCTATTTCTTTTTTCTGTCCTAGCAAGCCCTTCCTGGACATTCCACCAAAAAAAAAAATAAGAGAAGCATATTTTGTGGCGTATTTTTCCTGTATGAGCATGGAGAATCAAATCATGACTTTGAAAGCACTTCAGGCAAAAGTGAACAGTAATATAACCTGTAGCATGGCAGCGTTAACGCTGATCTCAGCATCCACAGCAACAAGAGTTACGGCAAGAATTGTCCCAGTTCCTTGCCCCTTCACTTTTCCTCCCGAAGTATCTTTCTCCTCAACCTTGGCCCTGAACTCTTTTCCACTGCTTAAAGTGAGTTCACAAAAATATTCAGCTGCTTCTTGGCCAAAATCCTCTTCCAAGTTAGGAATTTTGATGTATGCAAGGCTACACAGTTGAGCAAGACCAGGTGCAGCAGACACAGATGGATCAACAGGCCGTAATTGACTGTAGGGTACTACTTCTTGATTTCCATAGTCAATATAGAATACTTCAAACATGTCGGTAGGGGATTCAACTGGTCCTCGAGGCGTGTTGACAATCTACACAATTCAATTATGAATAATCAATAGAGCGGATAAGGAAAAGAATATTCCACCCGATGCCATTTCATACAGAAAAGAGAAATTAAGCAGAAATAGGCAAGGTACTAATTACTGACTATTCCATCAACTCTGTAAAATTACAGGGCATTGCATAAAGTGGTAATAAACAAGTAGTGTTGGCCATATGATGAACTATTAGGTTACAAAATTTGTCAATTATATTATAACAGGAAAAAAATTGTATGGGAGATTGTGAACAAGAAAAATATGGTGTACTGAGATGAAACCACTGTATATCAATATTCTGAGCTTGAAACTCTAGCAGCTTGCTTTGATAGTTCAGAACAAATTATAAACAGGATGATATAAATACACACCATATTGATGGAATATCAACTTAAATGCTTGTCAAGAAACCTAGATAACAAATAAATAACAAAGTGGGGAGTGGGGGTGGGAGGGAGCAGCCAAAGGATCTACTAGAAAAGAGAAAAATGTGGAACAAATGGGTCTCATGACCCATCCATTAAGTGAATCAAGTGATATTTTTCACCGACCCCTATTTTATTGTTACTTTTTTCAGCTATAGAATTGCAATGCTTAGACCAGTATGGGGGGAAGGGGAAAAGAATGTCGTGTAGGAACTTACCATTGCTCGGTACCAAGACTTGTCAGCATGAAAATAGCAAAGGACTATATCACCCTTCTTAGGATTGAAAGCACCAATAACAGGAGCATCCTTCAGGTTCAAAGAAGCAAGCTGTTGCTGAATGGATGCAATCTTTTGATCTCCAACTGTCTGGACATAGAATTTACCACCACCCATGACTTCTGTAACAATTACCTGCCAATGTACAACAATAGGATAAGTCATTCACCATTTTTAAACATGAAAATGCTCACTAGTGAAAAAGTATCCTGATTCCTGAGCACCTTAAGCACTTCTTGCTGTTTGTTTTCAACTGCTGCACCATTGGATACTTCCTCTCCTTCAACAAAATTCTCCCAGATCTGCAAAACAATTCACTTTAGAATAGTTAACAGGGAACAAATAGTGGTAATGTAAACAGGGTCAGAACCTATTCTTACTTTCAGTTTTTGCCTCTTGGCAGATTGTTCAGCTTGCTCCAGAAGATGAAAATCAGGAATTCTATCACTGCCAAAGGATGTTTGGAGTTTTGCAAGACCAGCTTCAAGCAGTGTAAGTGCTACATTAATCCTCGATTCCCATAAAGATCCCAAGAATGTCCCAGTTCGATCAACGGTTTCAACCTCTATCTGCAAACAACAAAAAATATTTAACAATAAAAATAAGCAACATACAGGAATCTAAAGATCAGAAAGGAATTGATTTACCTCAACATCTCTTTGCATTATCTTTCTCCTCATCAGAGCAATTGCTTCATCTGAATATGGTTCATCACGACCTGGACACCTGACTCCAGAAAAAGAGAAAGCAATGCTGCAGGTTTCTTTTGGAATCAACAATTTAAAACGATGGCCACTGAGCACATATTCCACAACAGCAGGAACTCTTCTACTTCGGTGCAGGAAAGGTAAGAAGTCTCTGGCTTTCTTAGCCGATGCCTAACATTAGTCAAAAGGAAACAATTACATATTTGAGTTACATTTATAAGCTTTGGTGTAAAAACAAAAGTTTGTGTAACAATGATTTTTTACCGTGGTCAAGTCAGTTATATGCATCACTGGAGGATCCTTGGCAGAGTGTATGCCCTTCCTTCCAGAAGTGGCACGTGATTCAGCGGCAAGAAGAGCATCATAATAGTTTGATCTCTCTTCAAAGTCACGGTGTCTAATGACAGTTCCAAAGCCACGGCCAACTACTAACTCAGCAACATTCACCCCATTTTGCTGACTTCCAGCAGGTGGAGCAGATGATGGGGCATCATCATTATCAACCTTAGCACCAGACAATAAGAAGACTGATCCAAAATCCATTACTCTGGAATCAGCAGCTGCTGATGGAACTACAGATCCATCTGTGGGAGAAACCTTTCTAGAATATTCCATCTGAACATTAACCTGAAAAGATAGGATTAATCAATTACAACTGAATTCAAAAATGATATTAAAAGAAGGTATCATAAGATATTTTCATACTTGACGACCAATGAGCCGTGTTCTCAAGAACTCCTTTGCTTCACGGGCATAGGGAGCTGGTTTTTCATCTCGACGAGGATTGCCCATTTTTGGACACCTAATACTTGAAAGGTTAACTCGCCTTTCAGCTAGTGGACTACCATATGGAATGGAATCATCCGCAACAACAATACAATCTCCACTCACAACCTCAACCACCTATAAAACTCAAGTTAAAATGTTATATGCATATATGAATTAAGATTGACTATTTGACATATATAAATGATTGAGCAATATTTCACCTTGCCAGAAAAATTCTGGTTATGAATTGCCTTTGAATTTGAAGGTGGTGGTACATAATTTGTCCACATCCTTAACCTGTTCTTCTTAGCCTGCAGCTCTGCAGTCTTCAGCTTTCGCTTTGCCTCTTCTTCCATCATATTTGCACTCCATTCAACGTATTTTGCATAACCCTATTCAATTGAAAATTTGAGGTGAGAAAGATATTCAGTATATGATTAATATTTCATAATTAAAAGACACGGGGAATAATTTTAAATCTTCCTCTACAAAACTAATAAGATCACTTTGGCACAATTCAAATACCAAGAGGGGAGAAACTAGTGAAATCAGACTCCAACTAAATGTCTTGCAATAGATATAGCCTAGAAATGATATTGCATTAAAACTAAGATAATAATAAAATGAAGGAGTGGTAAACGTTCATACATTATTATGTCCACTGTTTTACCAAAAGTGAACAACAAAATAAAAAATATGTGGAGACTATAGTACACCCACCTAAGCAAATAAAACCAGCAAATGATAGCAAGTACAATGTTTCTGTTTTCAAATTCATTTGGCAAAATATACTACATTGAATTTTCAATGCATTGTTAGAGATTATGTAAAATGTAAATACTGTCATTATGGATATTATAAGATATTACGAGGTATACATAATTAAGTAAATTGGAGTTATCGTTATGAGGTGTAGGTTATAGTACACCACCTAAGCAAATAAAACCAGCAAATGATAGCAAGTACAATATTTCCCTTTTAAAATTCATTTGGTAAAATATACTACATTGAATTCTCAATGCATCGTTAGAGATTATGAAAAATGTAAATATATTATGGATATTTTAAGATATTATGAGGTACAGATAATTAAGTAAACTAGGGTTAACGTTATTTGAAGTATTTATGATCCATTTTATATAAGAGCTTTCAATTCCACCATGTTTCTCAACATGCATATTGTATCATACACACACACACATGCATATACCTCAACATTTAACAAGAAATTAAGTACGAATAGAAGAGGATAAAAGCTTGTTTCAGTCTCCAATAAACCAATGAAGTAATACTACAGTACAAAATCATGGCAGTAAACAGATCGGATCCACCATTAATTGATTTAGAGCAAATAAAATAAATCATGATTATATAACCGCACACAAATGAATCACATACGTTTTCTACAAGCTCCAGTGCCAGGTCCTTTGCTGATTCACCATCAGGATAATACACTGACCCAATTATATTGCTGAACTTATCGACACCTTCCAGGACAATCCGAACCTACATACCATTGGGATTAGAAAATTTTCAAAAATGCAAAAGCAATATAACTTATAGAAACACATTACTTACAACTCGATTCAATACACGCATCTCAGTGAAAAATTTGGCTTCATGTGCAAAAGGATCAGCTGCAGTTTCAGCAGCAGATGTTGAAACTGCAAGTCTTTGTGCAGATGTAAGTGGGGCTCGAGGTTCCCCAGTAACATCTCCATTGGTGTCATCGGATGTCAACTCTGGTTCAACAACACTTTCAGATGCAGCTCTCCTTCCCATTTGTGGGGCCTGGGGAAAGGTAAAACAATTAGTCGCATGTGTAAATAAAGACGGTAACAAACAGAAATAGCAACAGCATTTGACACATACCTGAATTCCAGCAACAAAAACTTGGACAAACTGAAACTCCGGGAGCAAATAGATTCGGAGTGTACTGCCATCACGAACCTGCTCAACAATTGCCTCCATGGGCAACCCCTTGTTTGTGTTTAACAAAGCCATAGCATCCAAGTTACTGGGGTCACCAAGGGCAGAAGGTGGTAAATTTCTGATTGAGGCCTCAGCAGAACCAGGAACCTGCGATGCAATCACCACAAAACCATATCTTGTACACAGATGAGGGATTTCGATAAATTAAACAGGGACAATCACTACAGTCTCGAATTTTCATCTAATTCTATCCTGTTAACCTAAACGACAGTGAAAGATGGTATCCATAAAATAGATTGCACAACAAAGCATAAGCTCATTCTGTAATCAAATGCGGGTTTAAAACATGATCATGCAAGTGGTCACTCGACTCACTACCACAGTACATAAGTAAATTACTGCAATATGTAATTAGGTCAACTTCGAGATAATGACAGTAATAAAACTTGCTTCAAATCAGCAAAGATACCCAAAACAATGCACTCTGGTTTCCAAGCACACCATGTTGCCAGGACATCAACGAATTCACATCTAATTTTCAATTTTTGTGGCAAAAACACACCTTAATTACAATTTTCTGTCAAAAAATACTTTTAATCAAATTCAAAAGAGAAAAAGCAAACAAACCTTACTCCACCGGCCAAGGCCATCTTGTTTAGCTTGTTCTTCCAAGCGTAGCAATTCGGCCAGGTACGGACTCACTTCTCCTTTTTGCTGCCCCTGTTCTCGGACCTGCACGCACAAAACCGCAATCAACAACGCAGTTCATCAACAGTCAAATAAACATTCAAACGTGGCACATCCAGATACAAAGAACACAGCTTTCAACCTTAACCCATCCTTGAGAAACAACCAGCATGGCGACATTCTTGTCCCCTAGAAAAACGGTTCCAAAGTCTCGATTTATGGATGGCACGTTGTAGTCCACTCTGAAGGTTACCTCCTGTTCCAAAAAAAAAATTCCAACAAACCCATCACATCAGACACATGGCACGCTTCACCAGAACAAGACAAAACCACAACACTGAATCAGATCAAAGTACAAACTGAATGAATAAACTCTAATTTCAACGCACCTTCCCTATGCAGAGCTTCCTCAGAAACTCTCTACTTTCCCATGCAAACGGCTCGTCCACACCACCTCTACGCGCCTAGCACAATTCGCAAAATACAACACTTCAGCAATTAACAAAAAACATTGAATTATTTAACTAATTAATCCAATGCTAAAGTCAAATAATTGAAAATACCAGTCTAGGTGCAATTAAAGATGATAGAGTGATGCTCTTTTCAGGCAAAGGACCAGGTTTTGTGCTGGAAATTGCCACAATGACCAAACAGTCCCCTGAAGGAACGGCCTTCACCCTTCCCCTGTACCATCCTGTGGCTCCACTCGCCGCTGATGCCATTCTTTCTTCAACGATCTGCTACAAAGACAAAACGACAACAGACACAGTTAAACCGATTTTCAGCAAACTTCAAAGCAATTTAAAGTCATTAAACCAGAAAACTCAAAGTTTTGGTAACATAACATCATGTCATTTATCATGCAACAACAGATTCAATTAATTCTGCATAAAAAAAACTCAGATCCAGAAACACAAAACGCCACGGATTACTGCCGGCGCAAGGATTTTATTTCCAATTTTAAGAACAATGTATAGAATTATCAGAAAACCACGGATCGGATAACACGAAATGCCGATCCGATCGATCACGCACGCACGATTGCCAAGGCAATACCTTGAAATAGTTCGCGCTTCGGATCTAGCAAATCCAAAAGAGCTAAACCGAAAGTCAAAACAGAAAGTGATTAATTCTGTGAGGTTTTGGGGATTTTTTGGTGACGCGAGATGGATCCGAAGCGGAAGCACGAGCGAGGCAATACAAGAGTTTCTGGCGGAGGATCCGGGAGAGTACACAGAATTAGAGAAGAAACTGAGAGAAATGTGTATTTAGATGAGACTGGTTTATATATATACAGGGACCATGAGGAAAACGCGAGATGTCTGTGTAATGCGACCCTTGTTTTTCGAGTAATTACGAGAATTGCCCCTTAGAATCATTGCGAAAACTACATTAGATATCCCATTACATCATCTCTAGATATATCGAAAGCATATCAGCCTCCTTGATTTTAGCTTGCCTGATTTTAAATTTTTGTATTATCCAAAATCCAAATTCCAAAACCATTTCTTTTACATAATAATTATGTTGGTGGATTTAAATATCCTTTAAACTCTTTAAAATAAGATTTTTTTTAATACAATGATTTTTTAAATAAAAATGTGATAAACAAATATTGATAATTTGATAATTGAAAAAAAATTAAAACAAATTATTGTTTGAAAAATAAAATCTAAAAAATTATCAATTTATCATGAAATTATGTGTTTAAAGTTGTTCAAATGTAATATATCATACAAAATTTAAATTATTTATGTTTGAAATTTTAGGTATATAATAAAAAATGAAATAAAAACATCATACTAATATTTGAAATTTTATTAGTGAAATTTTGCAAATATTAATATTTTAGAAAAATAAAGAATAAAATTGCAAATCTTAATTCTCTTTTATATAATTAGATCCATATATTCGTTCCATCAAACTTCATTATGCCATTAGAAGACGCAGCCACTCTTATTAACAAATATTTATTTATTTGATTTGATTAAATTTTATATAATTTTATAAACTTAAAATTAAAATTAAAATAATAATTTAATTAATAGAAAATAAAAGATATATTCTAATTAACACCAATTATTTAAATACCGGTGACAAATAAAAATGTAAAGATGATAATAGTGGAGAATAATAACACATAAGTGGCGCAAAAGCGTGATGCCCATCATATATATATATACACACACATTTCATGTTGTGAAACTTTAATAGAAAAAAATTTGTATTATTGATTAATAAGAATAAGTCTTCATGTTTCTTGTGCTGCTTAAGTTTAGATGTAACAATTGTTCAGGAAATTATAGCATACCACTTGCGTGTCAATGCACACATTTAGTGAAGGTTATTATGGTCTTTCCACACAATATAAAGTAGGTGCGCAATTGGTGTTTGTTTAAATGGAAATTACAATCCCTATGTATTTTAGGAATTGGATATCAAACTCAAATTTAGGATATATTGTTCTTCAAATCAAAATTTGGAAACGCACAAAAATACAAACAAAAGATACATGTTCTTGAAGCTGAAGGATTTCATAATTGGAAATGTTAAGTTGGAGGCCCAAATATCTTGTTAGAAAATTTCTTTTGTATACATAAAATATAATGATATGAAATAAATTAAAGTTTATTCACTTGAATAAAAAAGGTCTTCCACATGATGCATTGATGACCAAATTCTTTTTTAAGAATGTTGGTTGTTAAGTTACGAAAGATCAATTAAAATTTCTTTGAGATCAATAGAAGTTAACACGAGGAGAATTTATAATTAATTTGGAGAGATTTAATTTCAAAACTAATAAAGTGAAAGTTATGAAAGTGGATGATGTTCGACCATTATCTTGTATAAACTTTAACATTAAACTTTGTTTTTTCACTACTTAAAACAAATACACTTTATTTTAAATATGTTTTCTATTATGAGAAGAGTGTCTTAATGACTCTAACTTCAACTATATCATAATGAATTTTGATACTCCTAATATTGCATGAGGCTAATTTGTAAGAGCATGTGTGAAGGTTGATCTTACAAAAATTGTTATAAGAAAAGTGTAATTGAAAATATAGTACGATTAGGTAGAATATAAAAGGTTTATACATTATATCTTATACGTGTGATTGTCATGGGCATGTTATAAAACTATGAAAAAAGAAATTATCATTAGGGTGAAACTATTCTAATGATGTAGAATGAAGGTTAAACTCAAATAAGATGGAAAAGGACAAAGTGTTATTAATGCAAAAGATATTTAGAATCATGTTAAATATGTGAACGTTACATTTGAGGTAATTATTATGAAGTCAATGGAACAATTGCATAAAGATTAGTTAGTAGTCTCGAGACAAAAAAATGTAACGCTAGATATTAAAAAAAACTAGAGATAACGACATGTTGAAAACTAATAGAACAAAATAATTAGGGCAATCATTGAAAATTAATGAGATATCAAATGTTAAAATATTAAATAAAGGAAACAACCAAAAGAGTATAAATGAAAAAAAAACACATATATTTGAGCCCAATAGACTATTTTGGTGGTTGTTTCTTCAATACAAAGACAACCCATGTGAGGTCATTAACTACACAAACTAAAGAAAGTTTTCCTCCTAAATGGTGTAACAACTAGTTATAAATGTAAAAGATAATGAGATACCCTAAGAAAAACTCTAGTAATGTAGTTACAACTAACTTGTATGTGATGCATTACATATATGAATAAATGATATAGTTTCAACACTTAACAATGTTTATGTGGGCTTCAAAAAAATCATTCCCTCATATGCAAAAGATAACAACAACTTAGATTTCATAGAGTTTGGAGAAAATCAAAAGGAAGATGACATTGAGATAACAATGATACTTCTTTAAAGGTAGCATGTAGGAATGCATTGTTATGCTCATTTATGGATTAAGTAATCTCTTATCACTTGTTTTCATTTCATCATAAGAAATTTATATTTTTTAATTTTTTTTAGAACATTTAAGGGAATTTTAATTAAGTTAAGAGATAGGTTCAGGAACTTATATTTAAATGCAAGTCATATTCATTTCTTTATGAAAAAAACTCACCTAACTTTTTCCAAGGTTAGGATACTTTGATGTTACTATTTGAGAATACATGAGGTACTCTAGGGGCATTTGGGTTTATTTACTTCTCATTCTAATTTTACTTATTTGATGGTTAGTAGTTTCTTTCAAACAATCACAATCAAACCTTAACTTTTGAGTAGTCCATGGTTTGTTAATTAGCTATATATATGAGTCGAGGTTATAAGGTTAGTATAGTGATTGAAGGGAGAAGAAGGGGAGGGGGGAGGGAGAAGTCACACGTTTGAATTACTTCCACTAACAAAGCTAATAATTAACATTTGCCGATAAAAAAAATTATATATACGAGCCCAACATACATAATTGACATTTTATTGTTGTGTCACTTGACTTATTATCAAAACTTTATTATTTTTCTTTTGATGATTATTAGTGTCTTTGATGACATTTTATACATTTTGAATGTTAATGAAGGAAGTTTTTCATTAAATCATGTTATTACCTTTCTAAATATGTTAGAGAAATTTGTGATAATGGACACTGACTCCATAACCGATTATTCACTTAATTTCATAAATGCATGGGAGGTTCTTTTGTTAGCCAAAAAAAAATATAACACAAGTGTGGAAGATCATTTTTAGCTTTTGAATTTTCTCAAATTCTATATGGATATTGTGGACCAATTTTTATTTGATCACCAACTATTATCTATAATGTGGTAGAATTTTTATTATTATCATATAAGTCTATTTGTATTTCAAGCTACTTGGTGCTACCATCTTGACTATCTAAAGCCAGTGAAGAAAATATATGATATTTCTTAAGGAAATGTTTGTCATGAATTGGAATTAATCAAGAAGGCTTCAATTTGGGTCATTTATGAGGTCTTTGGTAATGATTTTCACAAGACACAAATGTTTAAGCTCTTATAAAAGAAATTTACATAAGAATGAACTTATGTCCTTATTACAATTTTACAACCTTTAAAAGATAGATTCCATAAGATTATATGAAATAAGAAGGCATAAAAAATTATTTAGTTTTATTAGTTTCATAAAAAGCAACTTAAGTAAGCAAAGTGCAAAAAATAGGTTTATTTTTCATAATTATTCGTAGACATAAAAATAAAATCAATAAGTTAAATTTGAAATAAACTAGTTTGATTATACTTTGTTGAAATACACTACATTAAGTAAATTGTAAAAGGAACTAATTTGATTAAGATTACTTGAAATAAATTATTGACAATAAATAAGTGAATTTTGGATTAGAAACAAAAGTCAAATGTGCCTAAAGTAGACTTTGCCTTTTTAAATAGTAACATCAAAATATCTTAACCTTCAAGAAAATTAAAGCATTTCATTTACAAAAATAAAGATAACTTACATTTTTACATAAGTTCCTAAATATGCCCTTTAACGTAAAAATAACTTACATTTTTACATAAGTTCCTAATTATACCTTTTAGCTTAACTATTTAAAGCTCCCTTAATGTTCCAAAGAATAATTAAAAGGACTTTGAATTTTTTATGATGAAGTAAAAACAAGATATAAAAAGATGGCTTAATTCACAATATGAATATCATAATGCATCACAAATGTTTTTTTCTCAATGGCATCTATCAATAGACTTTTTCTCAATTCTATGACATTTAGTTGTTATCTTTTTTTAAGGACACAAGGGTTTTTTCCTCTCCATCATCATTTTTGTTTAGAGTTGAAACTCAATCATTTAGTCTTATCCATAATGTTATTTGCAATGGGTCAACATGATTTCTTTACATTGCATATATGTAGGTTATAACTACTAGAGTATGTCTTAAAGGACTCATTTGCAGTAGTTGTTGTATCGCTTGAGAAAAAAAATATTTTTTGATACATTTATTTAATTACCTTGTGTTAGATGACTTTGTGATGTAGAAACCACATACTTAATCTAATTGGGTCTATCCACGTAGTCATTTTCATTTGTGCTCTTCTAGTTGTTTTTCTTATTCAAAAATTTCAAAATCCAAATTTAATATTTCATTAACTATCAATGATTATCCTAATTATTTTTTTCTCCTTTATTTTTGACATATTATTATCTTTAGTTTTATTCTTATATTTACTGTTGCATTTTTTCGAGTATTAAATTCATAAGAATTTAATCAAATGTTACACTCACAATTTTAGTAAGAATTTAAGTATCTCATACATTGATGGCAATTTGTCATATTCCATTTTCTTGGGACAAACTTTCATTTTATATCTTTGGAGTAGTTCTAACCTAATGATAATTTCTATTTTGATAGTTTTATGACTTGACAACAACAACCACATGTGTAACATATAATGTGTAAATCCCTATATTCTTGAAATGGATTTTGATTTTGTCACAATTATTATTCTTTAAATTTTGAATCATGTTACTACTTATTAGTTTTTCTCACTTGGGAAGATCAAAAACTTGAGTATGTATTTTCTAATTAATAAAGGATAGAATCAAAGATATCATTAATCTTTCTCTTTTTATGTCTTGCATAAAGAGAAAATGATTATGCACCTTGTTCAAAAGGTGTATAGGTAAGAAAATTCATTTTAAGAGCCTTTAAAATGACTTGATTGTAATGATGGGATGACTTGGTGATTTGGTTGTTTGGTAAAGGTATGTCAAATATACAATTTTCTAACTTTGTCCATATTCAAGATATTCATTCACAGAATAAGGACATAATAAATGTTAGGGTAAAATATGTTTTAGTCTTTAAACTTTCATGGATTTTAGTTTTTACTTTTCAAACTTTCACATCAAACATTTTGATCTCTAAATTTAAAAAATACGTATTTTTAGTTTCTCTTTACTTTTAAACAATCTACAAAATACGTGCATGAAGGGACAAAAAACATATATTTTATAAAGTTCAACGACTAAAAACATATATTGTGTCAAGTTCAAGAACTAAAATGTTCGATGTGAAAATTTGAAGACTAAATACTAGAATTATTGAAAGTATAAAGATTAAAAATATATTTTATCCTAAATTTTATTTTTTTTTCTTTCTTACTACACAAAAATGCTAAATGCAATTATTCAAAGGATTTGGATTAGTCCAATACTTAAAAATTGACTTATTAAAGATATGATTATTTAGTTTGGTGGAGCAAGATGTTATTTTGTGGAATAAGCCTATTCGCAGTTACTTGGTTATGATTATCACACTAATACTAGGAACCATTGGCAACATATTTTTCAAATTTAAGGATTTAGAAGATGTTTATTTTTTAACATGATTAATTTTTTATGATATTTTACTTGTTAATAAGACCAAAAGTAGGTGATATTTATCTTTAAAGTCCACCTATAATTGTTATGGTGGTATTGTGAATAACATGACCCACTTTTTAAGAGACAGTTATGAATTTAATAACATATTGGGTAACTTTAACTTTTATCATCATGATAAAAATTTTCATTTTCAATGTCCTTTCACTAGGTAAACAAATGCATTAAAAAAAATCATTTTGTTTTGTTTATTTCAATGCAATGATAACTCTAATATTTCAAAAATAATGAAATCTTATATGAAGTCCTTTTTCTAAGAAACATTCATTATACAAATGTTAACATTTTTTGTACTTCTAATCAAATTGATAAAAAAAATACAAAATTTTTAAAATCAATAGAATAAAAGTTTTTTCCAACAAGTTATTATAAGTTGAATATTGATGAAAGTTACTTTGGCAACACCATAGAGGTTAGATTTGGAAGAATGAATTACTCTCTATTTACAACAAAAATTTATAATTTATGATAGTTAAATATTTATAAATATAAATTATATTAAATTTTATAATAAATATTTTTTAACATATAAATTATATTTTAAATTTATGTTAAATAGTTTATATTACAATATATTATTACTTTCAATTATTTATAATTTTGTTTAAAATAATATTCAAATTCAAGTTAGAACTAAAAATGTTGAGAAAGATAAATTGAAAGAGATAAGAAGTTAAATTAAATTGTTTAGATAATATTAAAAGTACAAGATTATATTATCAAATACATGTTAGGAACACATTTGAATTTTGAAGATAAAATGTATATTTAAAATTAGTTTTGATAGTTAGCTACATATTGTTAAATTATTTAATTGATATTAAAATTTAAAAGCATAAGAAGATATACCATATGCATGTTAGGAGAGTGAAAGCCATCACTTCATGAGATGAGAGTATTTAAATGAAAGTGAATATAAAGAAGAGTAGGAAAAATGAAAACCTAAGGAAGCAAATAAACTTAGACGTATATATATAGGAGAATGATATGAATGAATGAATATTGATATTATGATGTTACATTGTATTTTCTTGTAATGTCTACTCCAAACTAACTACCATTAAATTGGCCTTTCTTTGTTTTGGAAACGATGAGTGATTAACTAAAATAAGGTATTTTACAAACCAATCATCAAAATAACGTTATTTTGAAACTACTTATCAATAAAAGATTCTTTTTGCCATGTTGGGAAAAAAAATCACTAGTTCATGTAAAAAATTTCATTATTAAGTATTAACAAGTCATTGGTCAAAGTGGAACTAAATCAATCTTCTTAAGTAAGGTTTTGGTTTGATTCTTATGGATGAAAAAAAACATATTTGGGGAGGGAGACCACATTAAAGGCAGTTAACCAAGTTTCTTAACAGAGATTAGTTATCAATAAAAATGATAAATATTTCACATCAATAATTTAGTTATTAAAAAATCATTATCAAGTGATTTTTAAAATTTTTTTAACAATTTGCATCCCACATGGGATCTTCAAAATTACAAAAAAAAAAAAAAAAAAACTCATTCACATGAAAATCATTAATCTGTGGCAACTTCTTGAAATATTTTGTCAAACACACCCTATATTGAAACACGATGAATGGAAAGTTAATTGAAATTGCTTTCATATTAAGCCATTTATATGATCTGCTAGCCTTTTGCACATGACCTTTTAAAACCCCGCACCATAAAATATTAAGTCTAACATTTTTTTACCTTTTAGCCTTATAACTTTTTTATGTTCTATACAATGAATGAAATGACTTGCTTTTATGTTTATATCACTTATATATTTTTATTGTTTTTGTTTTTTATTAAAACTAGCATACAACTTATTAAGATGCTTACTAAATAATCTTCCAAACATAAGTATGAACTTATCTACATTCTTTATGTGAAAATCATTTATCTGTGTCACGTCAATCTTGTCTCACCTTTTCTATAGTATATCATCATATATTTCATCAATTCTTTTTTATACTAAGCCCTATCACACTTCACATAGCATTTTTAGCATTTTTTTTATTTGGTTTACTCCTCCTCATGATCAACTAAATTGTCTTAACTAAGTGTTTGTGTAAGTCTTAGATACCAATACTTTATGATTTATATTTGTATTTTGTTTATTCATTAATGACATGAGACATTTTATTTATTGTGTGTATTAGAAAATAATAAAATCTATAAAATAATTTACGTTATCTTAAATATCCCTAATCAATTATTATTGTTAGTCCCAACAACAACAATACATTAAGATTAGTATATAAATTAATTAATGATCACAAATCACTAGTCATGGATATAAGATTTTAAGTCTTCATGTGAGTATATGATTAAGTGTAATGATGTACTAGATTGACTTGCTATGAGAACACTACATAGAAGAGTTATAAAAATGTCATAAGTGATTCTCAAAGTAATTATGATGTATACAATTATTAAATTTGAACTCACTTTTATTCCTACATGAAAAGTTATATGTTTTAACGTCATCAAATATTGCTTGTGATGAGGTGATTATAAAGTTAGTCATTGGACATATAACAAATCATAAAGAGAAGTGTTAGTGATTTTTTGATGGCATAAAGAGAAATGTTAGTGATTTTGATGGGATAAAGAGAAATGTTAGTTCATAATAGCAATAATATCTCTTGATAGAATAAAACAATTAGTCATAGTGGTGCTAAATGAGTCATTATGTGATATTAATCTCGTTTATTCTAATGTTTTCTCAAGTACCAAGAAATAGATAAATATAACTATACAAGGATGACACAATCTATACCTTATGTTCAATAATGATATTTGGATAAAATGACTAAGTTACATAAGAACATATAACATGGAAAGATGATGTTGAATCACAAGACATTCTTATTACTTAAATAAAAATAATGTATTGTTAGATACTGCTCATTGTTTATAATATTAAAAAATATTTAATATTATTGTTAGCAACCTATAGGATCACATGCATAAAATGAATTAAAAGAGAAAAAAAAATATTAAGTATAAATGTAATATTTTTTAGCTTAAGCTCATAATGTATGGGTCTACAAAAGGAAAGTCTAAAATATGGTAAACAATATATCATGTTTATCATGGGTCAAACTCTTATTGTAATATCTTAAAAAAAAAAAAACATTTATTGTAAAAGTATGGTATTTCTAATTTAGAGTGTTAAGGAGCTCTTATATAGGTAGCACTTGAAGTATTAAGACATGTCACTACTCTTGATACATATTATACTTAGTGTGCATAAGAAACTTTAGTTGTTAAGATCTTCTTAAATGCATAGTTGACATTATTCTCCCTTCTTTAATCATGAGACAGTACAATCCTTAATCATGAGACAATACAAGAGTATGTTCGAATAGGCTCAATAGAGGTTCAACCTATGATTTCTCAATTATGTGATTGAAGGTAGATGCATGCTCTAAGAGGTAAAATCATAAACATAATTTTATGTTCTTTCATAAGGATTCAATGATTAAAAATTTTATGTCATGGTTGTTTTGGTTTGTGTTTCCTAACATAAACATGTAAAACATTGTTTATAATAAATCTTTGTTTTCCTATTTCATAAAAATTATCATTATGATATTTTTATTTATATTTAAAATTAATTTATAAGAGATTTGTCTACTATAAAAAAAGTATTAGACATTTGTTTCAGATATTTTTTTATAAAATATGAAATTAACAAATATATTTTTAAGTCATAAGATGTTATCAGTGTTATTAAAATTAAACTAGTCATTGATTTAGTAAGGTAACTAGGTCAATGGTTAGACTAGTAAATCACGGGTCAAACTACATGCATTAGTATTATATATAATAATAATAAAATTATAGTATTAAGAATCTACATGTTTATGTTTTGTAGAATATAATTTTAGGTGTTAAGTTAGCCTAGTGGTAAGTTGAGTGTTATTATGATAGGAGAGTGGCATGTGATAGCTAGTCCAAATTTGAGTCTTACATGGTCTTAGTCACACTAGTTTGTCTGGTCTATGACGTGTTACCAGGTTAGTAACTCAAACAATCCAAAATTTAAATAGACTTGGACCTCAATCTCATTTTCGGTTCAACCAATCAAGCCAATTTAGTTTTAACAACACTTGATATTGTCTCAAAGGAATGCTAGCAATACTTTTTTTTAATTAAAGTAGTGTAATTAAAGATAGCAATTGGTCAAGCTTTGGGAAATAATGACCAAATTAAAATTTATGCTATCCAAGTCTGAGTCTTATATAATCCCAGTGACATCAATTTGTCTAGTTTGTTAGCAGTTTGATGATAAGTTAATAATTCAAACAATCCAATAATTGAATTGACTCATACCTCAATTTGATTTTCGATTCAACCAGTTGAATCAATCGGGTCGAGCCAATTTTAACCACACTTGATATTATCTTCGAAAAATGTTAGCAACACTTTTTTTATTATTAACTAAAATTTATTGAGAATTTTACTTTTGGTGGGTCTCACTTCTAAATCAGAAGAGAAACCCATTAAATAAAAAGAAAAACTCACAAAAAATCATGTTGCTTATATTTAGTAAATAGTAGAGAAAGTGTTACAAAAAGAATGTAAGAAATAATGTTGCTTATATTTCTCTATTATTACCCCCATTTCTAAGATCTTATTTATAACTTAATTGAACTTTTCTCGTTATATAAACATTTGTGTAATTATTTGAGAAAACTTGTGCTAATAGTTTATAACATGTGTCAATAAGTTGTTTTTAGCTTATTTTATTATGCTATCTAACATAGCTTACAATTTATATAAAAATAATTTAACCTTATTTTTTCCTTCAATTATAAGAATAATTACACATGGACACCTGTCATGATGGAATTGTCATGAATGCCTACCATCTTAATTCTTAGATAATAAATATAAAAATAATATAAAAGAATAACACACATACAATATCTTGAGGATTCAAATTAAGAATAATGTCATTGAATATAATTTTAAATTCAAATTAAGAAAGGAGAAAAATATAGTGGGTGATGTCAACTAAAGGTTATGTATGATCATTTTCTTATCCTCATATGGTTTTTGCTACTTAATTCTCTCATGTTGACATTTTATGCAAGATTTTTATTAATTGTCAATTGCTTTTGAAGTTGAGAATGATTTGACATTATTTTGTTTTTCTCCATCATGACTACTTATCATTTGAAAATATAAGAAAAAGGACTATGATTGATTTTATTCTATTATTTTCTTCATTGAAAGGTTTTTGTCGAGCATTTTATAATTTGCACTTTTAAAAAAGGAAATTGGACCTAAAATGAAATATCTTAATGGAGGACAATGCTCATTAATTAAGTTATCTTGTAAGACAACATTTTAACCTAAGCATTCAAATACTAAAAAATCACTAAGTTAATTCTAGTCAAAAATACAAACTTTCAAAACAATTAACATAAATTGAAAAAGAGATATAAAACAATAGTGTAAAAAAAAAACAACAAATACAAGAACAACATAGCATATAAGGTTTTGTTTGGTTAAGATCAGAGAAATAGAGTGGATGAAAATAGGAGAGATAATTAGAGAAAAAAAATGGAGTGGAAATAAAGTAGAATGTTGAGTTGTTTGATTTGAGAGAAATAGGTGAAAATAGAGTAGAAAAAATTAAATAAATTGATAAAAAAAATACTATAATGCATAATTTGTGGCTGCTCTTGAACACATTTAATAGAATAAAAAGAATGCATAATCGAATTGATTATACATTACAAATAATCAATTTTGTTGTTAGGTGAGCACATTGAAATAAAATGGAGATGTAAACTTCATAGATTAGTAGCAATAATCTCCATAAAGTAGTAATAATGTGTTTTACAACAGATCATCAATGACAGTACCAAACTCACCACCAACATTGTAATTTCTTACACAAAGGTAAGAGTTACAAACTTCTAATTTTAAGGTCATCTTAGTGACAAAACAAAAGAAAAAACAAGGACAAAATGATCACAAAAATCTCACCTGATTGTGGTTATACATAGACCTCAAAATCCATAACACAATATATTGTGTTGGACTTATACATCTCAAACTTATTTCCACACATAATTACCTTCACTAAACACCTTACTTGATTTCTATCTTTGCTCCCTCCCCATAAATCACTGTAACCAAACACAACATAATGTGTTAAACAAGAAAGGAACCTGTGAAGAATTCAAATGAAGCAAAAGTAAGGGCAAGTGTAGTAAGGAATGGAAAAGAGAACCACCTATGCGAGCTAAGTGTGTGTGTGAGAGTATGAAGGAAAATCAAAATAAATAACCACGTATAGGGGAATGAAACAGAACTAAGGAGAACCATGTACACTAGCGTTAGTCATTGCATGAGCAGGAGAGGACGAAGGCAAAGAGACTAATACAAGCATACTTTAAATTATTTTTTAGGAATTTTTAATTGTTTTTAACTTAATTAAATAACAAGATCTAATGTGACATAATAGATCATTTTAATTGGTTGTCTATGCAATTTTTTTTTATATTAACAGTCCTATAATCGCTTATTAAAAATCACAATCAAATAAGTTAAAATATTTAGCATTATTTTTATTCTGTTCAATCATGATTTTTGTAAAAACGTTTACTTATCTCAAAACTTGTGAAACCTTAAAATTAAGAAAAGTTAACCTATTTCCATTTTGATTTAAACATAAGCAAAGTATTTTATTTTTTGAAAGAAAAACATAAGCAAAGTTACTCATTATAAAAAGGGAAAATGCTAGAGTGCAAATTCTTATCTTACGAAATCACATAAAAGGCAATCCGCCGTGAATTGGATCAAATATCATACTTTTTTTTTAAAAAAAATTAATATTTATCTAATAATATTTTAACAAGTAAATTTCATATTCCTCCGTATAAAAAAGCTTCGTACCAAATAACATTATGGTTTAAAAAATATAAAAAGCCTAACGACAGTATATTATTCCTAATTTACAATTAAAGTTAAATCTATTACTAAATCTAATGGAATGAGACCTTTTTGAACTCAAGTCATCTTTGGTACAAACTACTAACTCATTTAAAAAAATTTGCTGACTTATTATTTCTTTCTGACTTCGTGCAACCAACTTAGCATCGCATTTCATTGCTCGCAATCAATCCTGTTGAAAGTTGAGACTCGCTGCGCAACAAAAATCATAAAATATCTTTTTATAATATTTTCTTAATAATCTTACGATATTTTGTGAAAAAAGTATAAAAAATATTTAATATTTTAAAATATAAAAATATTTAATAAATTCTCTATTTAATAAATAAAAGAATCTATAAATAATTTATAATTATTATCTAATATTTATAACTTTACATAAATAGAATGATAAAAAAAAAAACCGCAGGAACCGAATCTCTTCATAGAGATTAGTCACCTTATGCGTGTCATCCTAGAAAGATTCTTACTTTCTTAGGAACTTTTTGCTTAAAAAATATTATTTATAATTATTCGATACCTATTTGATAAATATTTAAATTTGATTTTTCTTAATGTCACTCACCTTTCAATATAAGATTTGTAATTAAAATTAATTTTAAAGCATATATAAATTAATAATTTAAAATTAATTTATAAAAATAAATTTTATTTAACTTTAAAAGAAACGAATATGTATTATTTTAGTTGCGTGAATCATATTATTTATTATTCTAATAATATTTTTAATGTTAAATTATAGAAAATAAAAAGTTATTACTAGTTCATAGTGCTCTCAATCATGCTTTGGAAAGACTCCACAAGATTAGATTGCATCCATTGAACCTTTCATAAGAGGTAGACAAAATTAGCAGTAAGATCCACTATCTTGTAGTTTGGATCCTATTAATTTACATGAAGAGCCAAGACATCCATAAAGTAAAAAGGTGTATTTGAATGAGAGATTTTTGTTGTCTATAATAAATTAATTGATGCAGTATTTTTTTTAAGTTTAATAACAGATATCGATTTCAAATATGTTATCATGTTAATACTGAAAGAAAGAATTTTACTGTTGATAAAAATTCTAAGTTGCTGAAATAACATTACCTCGTATATGCCTTACGGTATCAAAGTATGCATGAATGGAAGAAATAATCTAACCCATGGTATAACGTTCCTTTTTTATTAATTATTATTATTAATACTATTATTATTACTATTATAATTAATTAACATAAGAGATAGTGTGTAAGTATTTATTTGTAGTGTAACGACTCCAGGGAGTTACAATTTACTCATACGATAATTATTTCCATACAACACTTTTATAACAAGTTCTTATTTCATAAAGTAAAAGTCATACATGATTCAAGGAGGTAATACAAATTTCTTAAAACATCACATTTTCTCTAACTTG